>VYZS01034683.1:6497-37042 GCA_013400695.1 Neodrepanis coruscans
GTGCTGCCGCCGGTGCCGCCCGCACCAGGAACCCGCACGGCGCCGCTCCGGGGCGAAGCCGGGGCCGCGCTGGGGCTTGGCATCAGGGCCGGGGCTGCACCTCCAGCAGCGGTTCCTGGCGGCGCGCGGCGCTGCACCCACTGTCCGTGCTGCGCCACCGGGGGTGGGGGAAGAGGGGCCATCGAAAACCCACACAGGTGCCGGTGCTACCCGCAGACCCCCATCGCCGGCTCCAGGCGCGCCCCCGGCCCCCCTCCACATGGTAGGAAAAGAGACCGTTTTTACTTTCACTTTCTTACTCTACGACACTGTCACATCATCTGTAATGCATTTCTTAACTACAAAGTACTACTTTATTTCACAGGGATGTAGAAAAGATGAATACAGTTAAATGATAAATATATGTGAAAATAATACTTTGCTAAGGAGGACCATACAAGGACTATGAAGAGGTAAAATACAGACACTTAAATTTGTTATTTTCTTTTTTTTTTGGCCCTTAAGTATATGAGCAAGAACTCAATCACATATCAACCAGAAGAGACCTGTGTTAAGCAAATCAGAACCCCCCCAAAAATTAATCACTGGTGTAACTTGATTAAAGTTAATGATGATGAAAAGACTTAAACCCAGTGGTGAATTTAGCCTTATAAGCTGTTTCAATTCTGTGCTTCACAACAGGAAGTTATTAAGGTAAATTCATTTCCTCTCTAATTGTGTAAATAAATGCTGGCTATATGAGCAGTCTCTAACAATTTACACATACTTTTGATTAACAGATTGTGGAGAGATTTTTTGAAGCCCACAGTTATTGGTTTCTCTATTGGAATTTGAATGTATGCTTTCAATATCTGAGCCTGTAAACAGAGATCTAATTTGTTTTAGATAAGTTTTTCAGAAAACTCTTACTATCAAGGCCACTTTAAGTAGTTTTCTTTAAAAAAACACCAACCTTTTCATTACAAAGTCGCAAATATCACAAACATTAAGGAAACCTAGCATCAGTACTGCAAGATGGTAAAAACTGATTTAATTTGAGACTCAAAGCAAGATAACAAGACAGGACTTTTATAGCCATAGTGACATTGAATAATTATTATTTCTCCTTGTGTTAATGATGTCATATTTCAGTGCTAAAATAGTAGACTTTAACAGTCTTCCATGAGAAGAAGAGAAATCCAGATAAGAAACAAATCAGCTATCAAAACAACATTGGAATAAGGGTAATTTTATATGCCAACTGTTATAAAGTCTTCCTGGGTCAAATTTGTAAGCTCTGCACTGTGCATGTTGCTTTATTTTATAAAGACACGAGCCAGAGTCAAGGAAGATGCCAGACCATTATTGAACAACTTAAAAACTTGTGTAATTTCAGGGCAGATGCACCCCAATTTGTTTATTTTGCCATGGGTCAACTGTAGCACTGTAACAACAGAATGAGTAACACCTGAACAAGGATGCAGGTCCAGCTGAAATGTTGGTCTAAAGTGATAAGACCATCATGCCCTCACTTTGAGGCTAAAAGCACATGAAACTCCAAGTTTTAACTCCAAAATGTGTATCACAAATTTCCATGTTATTTCAATAACATATTCATTAAGTGAACCTAAAAATCTTCCTAATGTGCTCACATTACCAAGATAAAATAAATACCAAGATTAGGTCTGGGTTCTCTTTTTTTCTTTTAAACACAAAGTTGAGGGTTTTTTTTAAACACAAAGTTATTTTGAATTGATCTGAATTTGCTCTACAGTGTAATATTAATATGTCAAACAACCCCAAACAAGAAAATCTCTGTCACATGGACAGAGAAAAGCAGTGTTAAAGCTCACATTCTAAGGCCACACATTAGCAATTCAGTTGGGACAGGTGGGACAATGTATTAGAACAACAGTAGAAAAAACTTCCGACTCCTAAACAACTCTGCTCCTGAAAAGCGGGTATGCAACACACCAAAATTTGTCTACAGAAACATTTGACATTAACATCACTAAAACTTCTACGCTTTCCTTATCAGTTAGCCAGACATTTCCAAAGACATCACAGTTATAGTGTAAGAAGGTTAATAAGTAAAAGAGAGTAATAAAACCCTCAGCATGACAAGCTCTTGAGCAAGGTAACACTGCAAAAGCCTTCTGAATAAGGACTTAAGACGAGAGATACACAGATACACGTGCTGAGTGAATTCTAGTCAGCAAAACATGCTGGGAATTCTGGGAGAAATAAACAGAAAAAAAACCCCTATTTGACTGTTTTCACTCCTGTCCGTAAAGCTTTAATAGGACTTTTTTTGCATGCACACAAAAAGTATGTGCAGTAAATTTACTGCTGATGAAAGATGCCAGATTGATAGCCCTAGGGACTGAATTTCTCTTTATACACAGAACAGATAAAGTACAGAGTGAGAAAGTTTGTACCCCTGCCAAAATGCCTTACAATACACAGCTTATGCAATCATCTTCACACTACAAAACCCTTTGCCTCTCTCCTGAAAAATATCGAAAATATTGCTTCTTAAGTGTTCATTATAAGGGAAATAAAACATGGACAGTGTTGTTAGCATCAGTAGGGACAGAATTCAAGGCATCTGCTCATTTAAAAATGGTTTTTTTTTGTGTGCTGAATGGCTCTTTTGTCAGCTCTGAACTTTGCTGCAGTGTTTGCAAGGATGCAAAGTCAATCTGCACCTGGTATGAAAATGTTTTCCTGCTAGACAGCATGTTATTACATGCAAAAAATAGCAAAGGAAGAGTGGTTTAGCTTTTTTCCCAAATAAGCTTACACTGACATACGTGACTATACACCTAGCGCTGAGAAATTATCTCAAAGGAGAACTAACTTGATTGTTCCACTTAATTGGTACCTAGGCACTCACTCTCCAGTGATCTGCACGATTGATCTAACTGACTTTTAAAGGACAGTAACTCTCTATTAATCAGGTTCTCGGCATTAGGCTGGAAGCTACACTGTCACATGGAGCAGGCAGGCTTCCAAGGAACCTTGGATTCTTATTTCCCTTACTACTAATAGCTTGGCAAAATAGCAAAAAAACTCCCCCCACACCTCAGCCCCTGCTCCCCACCCAAGTGTCAAGCCATTTTGTCAACAGATGACATGTACAAAAGCAGTAAGTTACAGTTTATAGACCAAAATACTAAATACAAAATTGCTGACCTCACTATAAAGACTGACTTTCACTTCAAAGGAAGGCATCCAATACAACCCACAGGTTGCAAACTTACTGGATCTCAAACCAGATTGTGGCGTAGGAGTAAATGCTACTTCAGATCTTGGGAGATTTCCTTTGTGTATGTATGGGCTTAGAGTGAGGGACAGCAATGACAGGAAAACATGACCAAAAAATGAGGCTACTCTCTGACTGGTTTTTAAAAAATAATTATTCATAGAGATTATTTTCCTGAGTGTGTAGTGCATACAGCACTTCTGTAGAAATCTCTTACTACTCCTTTTACTATTTTCCTTGGTCACCAACCAAGGTATTACAACAAAATTATTCAAGTATGCTGAATAAAATAAGAGAAAATGATAACTCTGTGGCATCCTGCATCTCAGCAAGGCAGAGACATTTCTGCCAACTCAAGCATGTAGCAAGTTTTTTTATATTTTCACACTACTGAAGCAAGTATGCTTAAGTGATTCTTTCAGCTCTTTTTTTGAACACCAGTTCTGTTGTAAGCTTTTTCTTGAATTCACATTAGAGGTGATATTTGGTAACAGGTAAACTTTTCCAACTTTAACCTGTATTCTGAGCCAAATAGGAGATTATAATGGTAAGTATCGCTACCAGGACAAGAAAACACACAATCCTGCAAATTTACATTCAGATATTCCTTGTGGATTTTTTGTGCAAGTTGGAAATTCTACCAAATCTGGACTTAAAATTAAGTATGGGCATTAAGAGTTTGAAAAACTGAGATCAAGATCTACATACTACTGCAATTTTCACCCTTATCGAAAAATGATTGTCAATATTTACTATGGCTGTTATTGATACATAGCAAGATAATACTGAAAGACTAATGCTTGAATATTAACCTGAAAAATAAGCTTTAAAGTGAGCGAAATAAAGGTAAACACAAAAGATACTCAAAACAATTGAGAAGAAAAATATCTCTTTACTATCTTTTTGACCCATACAACTAATGAGCTCTTTCGGTTCAAGCACAGACTGGAATCCAAACAAACAGGTAACCCTTTTGATTCCCTCTGATTACTTCAGAAAACAATAATTAGGAGGAAACAACAATAATTTCAGACAACCCAACAAGGCATGTAAATCACAAAGGCATAAGGCTCTATGAGGCAAGACTGTAAATTCAAATATTTGCATGTGGCAATAGCTGGATAAAACTAGAAAATATATGCCACAATGAGCCATTAACGTAAAAATAACTGTTAAAATTTCCTTGTAATGCACTTTAATGCATTCAACAACTTTCTATATTGTAATTTCTAAACAGTGTACAGAACTTACCATTTTTCCTAAGGTTTCACCAGTTTCTCAAAGGTAATGACCCAGTCACAAAGAGGTAGTCCTTTATACATGCAAGATTCAGTATATATCTGGCAGTTCTAGTAGGGGGAAAAAACCCAAAATGTAAGTTTAACCTATAGAGATCTGTGGTTCATACAGGAAATTGCTAAGCTAAAGTAAATAAAAACATGAAGAAAAGCATATCATTTCTAGTGTATGAAGAATTGTCAGGGCACCTGGTCTTTAATTAGCAAACACTCCTGTGAATAATCTCTGAACAGCCCATTCAGAGATGGTCCTAGCTGAATGCTCTGACTGGTAACAAAAAATTTCCAAAATTAATTAATTAATCTTAAAACTACACCTAATCTTTCTGTGGCCATAGCTGCCAATAAACTCTGATAAGGAACGCTGAACTAGGACATGACTAAATACTTACTCCAGGAAAACCAAGTTCTTACCCATGTTCTAAAAGTCCTACAAATTACTGAATTATCAGACTAATTAGTAAGAGAGGAAAAAAGCTATTAGAAACATAATGTCCAGTTTAAAAATGGATTGAGGTCTATCCCATCATCCAGCTGAACAGCCTGTCCATTTCCCTTAAGGCACAGGGAAAACTATTACAGCACGCAGCGTAAAAAAAGCAGAGTATTTAAAAATAAATTGCTTTGAAGAACTTTGAAGAATGAAGAACTGCTGCATTTGACAAGGCATTTACAATCTTTTCCAAATTCAGCCCAACCCCTCTTCATTCCACATGCAAATCTGCCAAAAAGAGAATAACAAAGCCACAATTTTCTGTCCCAGTCTCTGTTTAAGAGAGATATGTCAAACAACATGACTTTGTTTGGTAAGTAGGCACATGTTAATTTCTCGCCTCACAAACAGAGAAATGGCATATAAGATATTAAGCAAATTTCACAAATTCATACAGAAAGTCTACTTTTGAACCATTAACCATTTGAAGCCCAGCATACACTGTGATTGCCAGATCTCTCTTGCCTCCTGCACAAACTAGACAGGGAGCAGGTAAACATGGTCGGGAGGATTCTCTCTCCCTTTCCCCAACACATTGCAGCCACTCACTCACCTGCCACTGACAGGTTTTAGCACAATATCCCTGAAGGATTAACTCCAGTTTTGAGGAACTCGAAAACGTTTGGAAGATGGTCTTAAAGTAATTTCTCGTTAAAGCATTAGAGTAACTGCTGAAAGGACAACGCCGCTGCTATTTAATTACTTGTTCAACCTAAAACGCAGTTGCGACAAGCTATCGAGCAGAAAGAAGCCGACAGGGACCTATCCCGGAGATCCGCCGGAGCAGGATCCCGCACCTGCTGAGGGCGGCAAGGCGATACAAACAACCGAGTCCCTAAGTGACTATTTAGCCGCAGACGCGGAGATCAGAGACTCCCGTGAAGCAGCCAGGCAAACCTCAAACTAAATACGTAGCTCCTGGGACTTCACCGACGCCCCGGGCACACGCGTCGCTCCACGGGGCGCTCGGCAGCGCGTTCCCTGCCGGCCCCAGCCTCCCCCTCCTGCACCACCACCGCACATCCCAGCCCGCTCTCTCCCCGCTCTGCTCCAGGAGCACCGCGCCGGCGAAAAGAAGGAGCCGCAGCGCCGGCACCCGCCCATCCCGGCTGAGGCGGGCAGGGCGCTCAGCCCGACCGCCACCGCCACCTTCCCGCCTCCCGCCCCGCGGCCCTGACCCGCCTCGGTAGCTCCCAGTGGCGGCCGGGACGAGCAGAAGGCGGCGGCAGCGCGCGGCACCCGGAGGAGCAACTCCCCTTCCCCTCCTCCTCCTCCTTTTCCTGCGGATAAGCCGCTGTCAGCTCACCTCCGCTCCGTGCCGGCTCGGGCGGCTGGGACCCGCCACCCGGCATGGCGTGGAGGCGCGGGAGCTGGTGCTGCCGCAGGGTGCCGGCGGTGCGGGGCGGGCACCATAGGGAGGGAGGGAGGGAGGGAAGGAGGGCGGACTGCGGGAGGAGAGCCCTCCGCCGGCGGAGCGGAAGCGCGCTAGCGGGGCCGGGCAGCGGAGGAAGTGACGCTCCGGTTGCCGCGGCGATCGCGCACCCGGTGCTGGGAGGCGCGGGAATGCTGCCGGGACGGGCCCCGCCGGGATGTGGCCGCCTCCTGGCAGCGGCACTGCGCCCACTGCTGTGCGGGCTGTCGCCGTGCTGGGTGGCGGGCTGGCAGTGCCGGGGCCTGCGGGTAACGGTGCCGGCGGCGGAGGAGTCGAAGGCGGAGCGGAAGGCGCAGCGGGCGAAGCGGCGGAGCGTGCTGGTCCGCCGCTACATCGTCTGCCCGCGCCTGGCGCGCACCGTGCAGCAATGCCTGCAGCGCGGGGCCGGCCCCGGCCCCCAGCCCGTCCTGCTCGAGTTCTCGCCTGGTGAGCTATCCCGGCGCTCCGGCCGTGCTCCCGACCCGCGACTCCCGCGGAACGCGTCCCAGTGACCTTGCGGGGTCAGTGCGAGCCGCCGCCCTCGCCAGCGGCGGTACCGGGCCCCGAGGAGGTGCTGGTGGTGCCGAGGGAAGGGGGACGGGGCCCGACCTCTCCCGGGATTCCGGCCGGGATTGGTGGCTTCATTGCGTTCCGGCGCCGCAGGGGTGTGTCCCAGCCCGGTGTCCTCCTGGGGCGGGAGCGAGGGACCGGCGGGACCGCCCGAGTGCCGTGGGGTCCCTTTGTACGGAACTTGAGGGGGACGAACGAGTGCTCGGTGTGGAGGTTTGGGTCGCTGCTGCTAAAAGTTTGCTCTAGGATGAGCAAAGATGTAAATGCCGGTCGGGTAATACTGTGGTTTTGTAGGCGCACTTTCTCCCTGTTTCAGTAAAAGCACACCCAAGGCTGTGGGCTACAGCCAGCCCTCTGCAGTTACTTAATTGCGTGGGTTTGGTTTGTTTTTTTACGTTTCTGCTCAGTGTATTTTATATGTAGGGATAATATGAATAAATTTTAAAAGTATATTTCAGTTGGCAGAAGAAAAAGTAGACATATTTGAAACCTTATCTCAAGGGTTCCTCAGTGCCCACTGGGAATGCCGTGCTTAGTGTAATTCCGTGAGCAGTCGTGGGCAGGCTGCCTGTAAATCATTTTTCTAACTCTTGTTTTGAAGTGCATTTAAACAAAGACAAGCTATCTACTGTTGAAGGTGATAAGTCCCAAGTGTTGTGTCGGGAAAAATCACTAAAGAAAATCACTTAGAAACAAAAATGCATGTTTAAGATATTTAAAATTTTTTTATTTATTTATTTCCCACTTCAGGTCCTGGAATCTTGACTCAAACTCTGCTCAATGCAGGTATTAGAGTGGTAGCTCTGGAAAATAACTTGGCTTATCTTCCAAAATTACAGGTACACTTGTGATTTGGTTGCATATTTCTAAACCCTAATTAAAGAGAAAAAATGAAATTAACTTACAATTGTGTAATAGCTGGTGGATCAAAAAGGAATTAGACAGTAAATGTTACTTGTAACATCTGAAATAATGCCTAATAACAGTAATTACTGTTTGGTATTGTACATTGCACATGCAGAATATTTTTAATTAATTAGTTTAACGTTTTGTGTGTGCAGGAATTCAAGGTCATACATAGTCTTCCTATGAATAGTTTCATGCATGAATTTTAAACTGATACTTATCAGAGTCATTGTAGTTGTGTATGTTTAAACAAGAGGTCTGTATGTAGTTGTAAGAGATCTGTAAAAATACTCAGTTATTCTGATTGTCTTGAAGTGTTATTTAACCTTATTTTCCTGTAATTGACACTTACATATCAAGATACTTATATGTGTTATCCTCTCCTGCTCACCTGGCCTTTGCATAGATTCAAAGAGTGAGAGAGAGAGCTGCAGAAGTTGCACTACAAGGATTGTGTTACAGTGCTGGTTTAGAACCAGTGACTCCCACCTGACTTAAAATGTGTATAAAAGGCATTCTATCTGCATATATGAAGAAATCTAGTTGTTAAACATTAAATGAAGTGGTTTGCTTAGCTGAGTATAGTAGTTTGGATTTTTTTTTTTTAAAAAACAACACCTTGCAGAAAATCTTACTAATTTAAGAATGTATTTCAAAGCTCGGGTTGCACAGCACAAGAAATCTTCAAAATGACTTGCACAATGAAGGAAGCAGTTCTTTTTACTAGCTGTAAGAAGCAGCTCTGAGATTTGACTCTTGTTGACCAAGTAACAATTTTAGGTAGTGCCCGAACCTATTTTTTGTTTGGGTGGCGTGTTTTGCAAGACTAGTTACTGTATCCAGATTTCTTCAACTGAAACTGTTTTTATTTAGTCCCTAGAGAAGAGCCTGGATGGACAATTAAAGGTCATTTATGGTGACTTCTTCAGACTGGATCCCTTGGTGGGTGGAGCGCTGAAACCACCTGCGGTGTGTTCTGACAAGCTTTTTGAAACCCTGGGTGTAGCAGCAGTTCCGTGGAGGGCAGGTATATGTATATGATCACACATGTGACAGATACATTTGAAGGGTGCATAGGCAGTTTGGCAGAGACTCTGGGATTTTCTTGAGGTGTATATTCTATTTAATATACATGCTGGATTAATGGATACTATTTTCTACATTTCAGCTTTACTTAGACTCATGATAGCTTCAAAACATACCCCATGTGACAATATGAGATATCAAGTATTTTCTTGTCTATTACAGGTTTAGTCTAATGCAAATTTGGCTTAGCTTTGACTAAGGCTTGAATTGTATTAATTCTTGAACAACAATGAACTCACAGACTTTAATGTTTTATTTGTTTGTAATTTAGACACTAGAATTAATGAGACTGTCTAATACATATTGTAAAATTTTAAGAATACTTTTACACATTATTGAAACAGATGTACCTCTACGAATTTTTGGAATCATGCCACACACACTGGAAAGAAAGAGACTTTGGAGGTTTCTTTTTGGCATGTATGAATGCAGTTCCATATACAAATACGGAAGAGTAGAACTCAACCTCTTTCTAAGTGAAAAAGAGTACACGGTATGTGCAAGGCATTTTACAGGTAATGAAGATGCAGTGCTTCACAGAATGCAAAACCATTTCTATTGTATGCTTAACTGTTTTTGCTAGTGAATTTTTTCTTCTTCCAGAATTTTTAAGTCTTGTCTGTTTTCTACTTGTTCTCTTTATGTAGGGATAGCACTGTCAAGAAACATTTTCTTGTCATACAACCACAAATCTTGCAAGTGTGAAGACTGGTCCTTTAGAAGCATGTGCAGCAGCAGACTAGCTGCTTTCTGTTGTAAATTGTGAGCTGCTTCAATTCTGTCACCTGCTTTTGCAACAAAATTGGTTAATAGTTTCGGGTAATAGTGGGTGAAGACTGAATTCAGAATGCAAGTGAAGAGGATTCCGAGTTACTAAATACCATACTCAGTGAGGTGCACTTGTCCTCTTGAGCCACTTTTGTAGTGGCTCAAGTATTGAAATGATTTACACACATTTTTATTAATGTTCTGTACACTGAGGTGCAGAGCAAGTTTCTTGATTGCATGTTCCTGATTTACGCTGTCCCTGAAGCTCTAGAACTGTACTTACACTTCAAGGATACCTCTTTTCCTAAGAAACTGGGAGGTTCGTACAGAGCCATAAACCTCTAATTACTTGAAGCAGACAAAGACTTTGAGGTCTGCTTACACAACCTGTGTTGTGTCCAACACCCCACTGAAAAAAAATTAAAAGCCTTACATATATTGTGTGAAATGACAGGTTGGAGACCACTGAAATACCTACTTTTATGATATGTCTTTAATGGCCAGATTTTTGAGTAAATACAGGGCAGCCCATTCATTTAATGCAATCACCGTGTTTGGGGTTATTTAAGTTTCCTAGTTTTATTGTGAACCCTGTTAAATGAGAGTTGTGTAGTAGAAGGTCTGTTGCTTCCTCTTTGTTGGTTATTTTGGAATTTCAATCTCCCTGCTACAATTTACTCCTTTCCTTGCCCTGTTTGAGAATAATCACAAGCTTTTCTTTTTTTCTTGCTCTGAGAGTTGTTTGATCTGTCATATGGATCAGGATGATTACTGTCCAAGTTTAATATTCAATGAGGTCACCGGATGTTTTACTTACTCTGCTTGTGTGTCTTGTTGGGAACTTTCTCCTACCAGTGCAAGTTGATAACTCTGCCAAAGTTACAGTTTTTATATGAGATATGATCCTTGTTTCTCTTCCGTGTGAAACATCTCTGCCTTAAAAGGGACCAGAAAGTATGTGATGGAGGTTCATACACAGTTCAGTTATCCAAATAACTTCTGTGAAGAAATGCTTAGACTGTATTCATGTCTTCTTACAAGATGTACTAAAATAGCACAAAATACATATTTGAGGCCTAATGAAACTTTACTTTGGAATTTTAGACTTAACTGAATTTCTTACCGCTTCTTTTATATGTATATACATGTGTGAGGATTTTGCTTAGATAAAGAAACAGTCTTGCTTACAGAACGAAAATGCTTTCTTTGATTTTTTTTTTTAGGTATTAGCAGCAAAGCCTGGAGACCTGAAGGCTTATCAAGCACTTTCTGTACTTACGCAAATAGGATATGAAATTGAACTACTGCACATGGTAAGTGTTTTGTACCAGCTGAAATGGCCTAATGCTATAGACATCTTTTTAGAAAAGATTTTATAGTGGTTTACTGTTGTAAACTAATTGGAAGCTAATTTGTTGTTTAAATTAGTCGGAGAACTGTTGAAAACTTTTCTAAAAGGTACTGGTGTGAAAAGCTGAAACAAACATGTTTTGTGTAAAACCCTTTCAATTAAGCAGTGTCATTATTTAGTATGATGTCAGTATTTTCATTGCAAGCCACTGTACTCAAAAAACATTTATTCTCAGAAGCTCAGTGAAGAATAGGCTGAAGGGCAGAACTCAGAGGGCTGCACTGAATGGGGCTGCACCTGGCTGGTGACAGTCACCAGAGTGTTCCTCAGGCCTCAGTTCAAGAACCAGTCCTGTTTGATATATTTACCAATGATCTGGAAAATGAGTTGAATGCACCATTAGCAGGTTTCCTGATTATACCAGACTGGCTGGTGATGTTGACTTTGTTGAGGGACAAGATGCCTTACAGAGGGATTCAGATAGATTGGAGCATTGGGCAGTGATAAATGGGAAGAAATTAAACAAGTCAAACTGCCAGATTTTTTCACCTAGTAACACTGAGCACAGGTATTAATTGGGAGGGGAGTGGCTGGCAAGCAGCCCTGCAGAAAGGGACCTGGGAGGGCAGGTTGGCTACAGCTCAGTACGAGTGAACAGTGTGTTCCCTGGCAGCCAAGAGGGCAAACTGCATCCTGGGTGCATCAAACATGGCATCACCGTCTGGTCAAAAGAGATCATTATTCTACTCAGTTCAATGTTGGTACAGCCTCACCTTGAATATTTGAGCAGTTCTAGGTTCCACAATTTAAGAGGGATGTAAAGGTCCCTGAATGCTTCCAGAGGACAGCAACAAAGCCAGTGAAAGGGCTGGAAAGAGTGAGGAGCAGCTGAGGACTTGGGGCTTGTCTGGTTTGGAGCAAAGGAGACTCCTGGAGCAAAGGAGAGCTGTACTCTCTACAGCTTCCTGAGGAGGGGAAGGGGAAAGGGAGGTACTGAGCTCTTCTCCCTGGTATCCAGTGATAGAACAAATTGGAATGGTTCAAAGCTGTGCCAGAGGAGGTTTAGACTGGATATTAGGAAGCATTTCTTTACCAAGAGGGTGGTCAAATACTGGAATGGGCTTCCTAGAGAGGTGGTCAATAACCAAGGAGGCATTTGGTCAGTGCCCTTAACAACATGCTTTAAGTTGGTCAGCCTTGAATTGCTCAGGTAGTTGGACTAGGCAAGCCTTTGTAGGTCCCGTTCAACTAAAAAATTGCTTTAATTCTGTAATATATTTGCTTCTTCCCATAGGAACCTTGGTCATCATTTATAACTAATTTGAAAACTGGGGGACTGTCGATACCAAAAACCAAGGTAAGATTGTTGTGTACACTTTGCTTTTGAAGATGCAGCTGAAACACTTGTAATTAAAGGTTAAAATAATGTCATAACAGCATTTAAAGGTATATTTTAAAAGAAGTGTTCTAATTAAAATTTACAGGCAGCATGTAGATTCATCAAGAAAGTGAGCGAAGAGTTGCTATTAGCTTAGAAACTGAAATAAATAGTATTTTTAGTATCTGTGATGGAAAAAAATACCGTGAATATGTAGCATAGAGGAATGTGAAGGGGTAAGGTATTTTTCAGAAAAAGTTACTATCTGCTTAAGTCACGTCTATCTGCTTGAACAAAACAAGTGTTATCAAGTTAATAATGCAATCAGTATGCTGCTGGTTTTGCTTAAAATGTTTATTCACATGTCCATTATAGACTTCATGTGCTAGTTAATTGCTGAAAAACATGAGTCTCAAAGCTTAAATCTGAGAAGTGCAAAAATACCTTGTGTAAACTTACTTTTCTCTTTTAGAGAAGCAATGTTGTTCCTTTGTATAATAGAATAATATTCCTATTTAATTCTGATAATGTAAAAGCATTTTTACTTAATATTTAGTTGTACCCTTCCCAGAAAACTGCTATGGTACTATATTGAGTGTTGTGTGCAAAGTTTCTGTAAGATGTAGGTGACTATAAGTGAATAAAACTGATTGGGTGTGCGTTACACAGTGCTGGGTTATGTTGCTGAAAAGCCACGTAGAGAGGCGTATCAGGTGCATTATGCAAGATGTATTGTGACAGCTTTAGGAGAAGTACAAATGTGAGATCTATTGGACAATATATCCATTGCTGCCAATACAGTAGATTTATTTCAGTTAAAGACTCCACTCTGTCCCAATTTTCATAAGATCTTGGTGTTGCAATATTGTCTTAGTGTTACACTGAAATAATTTCGTCTTTATATACAAAAGGCAGGAAGCTGAAGTGATCTGATACTATAGTATATATATATATAGTATAGTATAGGAATACTATATGTAATATAATTATATGCAATTATATGTAATGTAACGTATTATATGTAATACCTTGAAAACTTACATCAAGCCTAGTATTGTCTATTTTAGCTAAGAAAGGTCAGTCTTAAAATACAAAAATAAAACCCAAGTGATAGTATGTTTCTTTTGTTTTCCATTTCTTTTTCTGTTTGGGGATCAGGAGAGGTAAAGCTCCTTTCGTCTTCCAATGAAATCATCTTGTTAAGTCTTCTAATAGGAAATGTTACTGGTGGCAAAGATGAAACTTAGCTAAAGATAGACACTTTCTTAAAAACGACTTTTGAGTGACTTATTTTGTTTTTCTTGCAGTTGCTGCCAAATGACCATTTATGTTTGGTACGACTGACTCCTCAGCAAAATCTGTTTACAGGAGGCTTGAAGCCCACAAATTCATCTACCTTTATTTTCATGGTGAAACAGTGTCTTGCTAAATCTTCGTGTAGACTTAGTGATAGATTAAAGTAAGTAGAAAAGAATTAAAGTCTTTATACTTTTTCTTCAGAGAAATATAGGAAAATATTTATGTATGTTCTCAAAGTGGTATTTGTTTTCAGATGAAATACAGTGCTTTTTCAAAATTAGTTGTCTGTGTGCAGAAGACAAGATTTCATTTGTGCAACCCACAATACAGTATTTTGGAGACTGTTTCTGGCCTGTGTTCATAGATAATAGAAACCAGAGGCTTGACAGAAATGTTGGCAAGTGTGTTGAATGTGTATGTGCAGTAATTCTCTGTGCCTCCAATGGAGGTCAGGTCATGTATCTGCAAAAAGTTTTCATTTACTTTACAGATGCAATAATAAAGCCACCAAGAGTTTTGCAGGTATAGAAGTTATAAAACTGAAACGCTTTTTTCAGGTTTTAAAACATCAAAGTCACACTAATGAAAACAGCTGAAGGTTATTGAAGATGGAATGGGGATGTCCTCAAATGGCTGTTATCTAATTAAAAAATGAAGCTCTAGACTTCTTTACCAGTTATGTGACTCTAATTATTGGTTGTGGTATTACATTGGAGCTATTCATGTTTGGTTTATGATGAGTAGATTTCCATTTCCCATAAGTTAAAGATGTTTGCAGTCTGGGAAACATTGACTTCTATCTGCTGATGAAAATAATGAACATACGTCTCATTTGCTGACAGTAGCTTATGAAAGTTCATTTCCAGAAAGGAGGAAAAAGAAAAAGCTACTAAATTCCAGTAACTCTCTTAGCAAAGACAAGTGCAAAGAGCCTTAATGGATTTCTTTCTTAAAGCTCAGTGGTATATCTCATCTCCACTTGATCCTTCAGCCAGGAAGTTGAAGGTTTCTAATGTGCATCTTCTGTGTACTTATACACCCTTTTCCTGTCTGGGAAATAGCTAATGTATGTGGATATTTATAAAGGTCTAGCTTTCATAGCAATGATGCACATGGGGAGAGAGTGGATACATCTCTTTAAATATAGAAGAAAATACCTAGGAGGTGTAAGTCAGTAATTCATGCTATACTGAGTCATCTTCTTGATTACCTTGGCTTTAATTTCCCAGGCACTGAAGAATAACCCATTTTTTATGCTGTAATGCATGTTACTGACTTATGCATTTGGGGCAGGTGAGGTTGGGAGGGCACCCACCGTGTGTTTGTCTGTGTCTGCTGGGGGCTTTATTTGGTATTTATATGTCTTACTAGCAGAGGTTTCTTCTTGTTTGCAGTATGGATTGAGAATAAGTTATATTGTGGGAAGAGGTAACTTCTTCTAGAAGCTGTGAAAGGGTGAAATGATAATGTTTCTCGCTTTTTAATTTTTCACAGAAAGAAATGCTCCATTATCACTTTGTTTGTCTGTTTCAGTTCATGGAGCTTGGACAGTGGTGGTGAATTACTGAAAGCACTAGAAATTCCAGAAAATGCTAAAATGAGTGACTTGTATCCAGAAGACTACAGGCGTCTTTTTGAGGCCTTGCAAAACTCCAGTATGTTTTCTGAAACCTGGTTCTATGAAGATGTCTTCGAAAGTAGGAGGACCATAAATGTATAAATCTGAAGCTTTTGCAAGATCACCTTTCTTCTGGAACATTACTTTGATAAGAAATGATTTAAACAGAATCTGAGATACAATTAACTAGATAATTTCCTGTCCAAACAGGAAAATATATTTAGGAAGTAAGAGGAGCCCTTCTACATGGGATGAAGCTAATGGATTCAGTTATTTGAGCACAATCCTATCTGAAATGGACAAACTTTACAACTTTTCTGGGAACTTGTTAGTCATTTCCTGCTTTTGGATGTATCATTTAAATGGAACTTTTTGTTACACTGCTGTATATCTACAACAATTGAAAAAAATTAACAGACCAAGTAATGACTATTTGTCTGGTTTGTATTTTAGATCTTAATGATTTGAATGTCCTTTTGACAGATTATCAAAATACATAGGTCTTTACAACCACTGAGTCTCCTCTGTTGTCTCATGACCTAAAAACCTTGCAGTCTAAAGTAACAAAATATTAATAAATTAATTGTGGTTTGTTAATATAAGACAAGGTAATGACAGCATGATAAAACATTAACTGAGAGTTGCTTTAAGTAAAGATTGTAATATCCTGGGGAAAAGTTGTAACAATTCTTTTGAAAATAACACAGGACAATCTGTACTAGTTTACAATACAATTCACAAACACGTGTATGTGTATAGGGATTACTTTAGGTCTGAAGGTCACCAGAATATTCAGTGTTGTATAAGTTATTTGGAAAAAATAAAATCAACTTATCTGAAACCTTTGCCTATCTTTTTTCAATGTAATGTATGTACAAAAAAAAATACTTTAAATCCATATGCTATTAAAATTCTCTTTTTAGTCATAGTACTCCATAAAGCAACCTGTTCCTCATTTCTAGTTATGTTTTTTTGACGAAGGCTTATCTATTTTCAGGCTTTGGAAAACAATAGTGACCAAAACACTGCAAATTCACAATTGTACTCCTTAGCAGAGTGTGAGGTATTGATGTGCCAAACATTCATCTCTGTGTTTCTGCTGCAGTTCCTGCTGCAGAGTAAAAATTGACTTCGAGCAGCCTCAGTTCTCTCCACTAGCTGGGCTGCAGCTCTCTCTTGAAGCTGCTAATAAGCTTTCCTAATGTTACCATGCAACTCCTAAACAGGCTGTGGTTCAATTTGCACTCTGTCTCTGAGCGTTGCTGGAGTTACAGGGTAGGTCACTGAAGTTTGTCATACCATTTTGTTACCATTTTTAACCAACCCTGTACCGCTTGTGTTCCTTTCCTTTCCATAACCGCCTTTGCCATTTTCCTCTGTATGTTGATGGAAAATTGAGGCAGCCATCCCTTCAGTTGCTTTTGATTTATGTAAATACAAAGGCAGAACTTGCAACCAGGAAAACTGTAGGTTCAGATTAATATTTACAGCTTAATAACCCTCAAAAATGCTATTCAAAGAGAAAACGAATTCACTCAAATTTTAAAATCCAAAGAGATGGTCCTCATGCTAGAAGAACCACTTTTCCATCATGGTGGGACAACAAAGTTTCCCATTTCTGGAAGTGCATTATTTTGTGACTTACTGT
Source organism: Neodrepanis coruscans (assembly GCA_013400695.1). NCBI lineage: Eukaryota > Metazoa > Chordata > Aves > Passeriformes > Philepittidae > Neodrepanis > Neodrepanis coruscans. The sequence goes on from VYZS01034683.1 coordinate 23,568, forward strand.
GACAGATACAGTAAACCATAAATAGTATTTTGAAATAGGCACTAACAGTTGAAAATGTGACACAACTCAGTTGTTCTTTGTGCTATGTTTTGTGCCATGACACTATTTAAGATATAAAGTAATAGATTTTTAAATTTACACTGATTAGCTGCAAACTTATTTCTTTCTGTTTTCCTATCTTTGAATCTGTGACTTCAGATGGGATGGAGGTTACAACATTCATACAGCATACATAATACAAAGTCCACAGTATACATATTCCTTTCAAATATTTTGAGACTCTGGGGTTGTGGTTTCTTTTTTCCCCCACTTTTTTCCGAAGACTAATGTAATGCATGCATCTCTGAAACGTGAAACACATATGATACATCTACCCAGGAAAATTCTTCTAAGTGTTACACCCACCCTTCCAACACTGTTTCTTAGAGAAGCTGACAAAAATGGTTTTTAGCATTCTATATTAAAGCACCAGCATATCATAGTTTGTATATTGATTATAACTCTTGAGATGCTAAGGCTTTTCCAATGGCCCTCATCATTTGTGCCATCCATCTGCCTGTGAAAGAAAATTACATGGCTGTGATGTTTACTATTACTAAATGTTTACTATTAGCTCTATTAAAATCATAACAAACATAAATAGAAACAAACTTAGTCCTTATGATGCCCAGTTAATGATAAATATTGCCACATGGAATTAGATCAGTCAAGCTGAATTCTATAGTCAGTTCACTTATGATCCAAAGGTAGGGTTTGTGACTTTGTAGTAATTAACATGGTAGATGCTGTTGTAAGAGGTTGTTAGGGTGGAATGCATATATACTGGCTACTAGACCTGTTCAGCATTGAACATTTTAATAATTAGAGCTCACCCTTGCAGGTAATGATAGTGCTGATAGAAATACCAACATAAAAATCGAGAAACGGGTCGTGTGCGGTAGTTTCAGATGTGTAAGTGTGATAAAAAGAAACCTGAGTCTTCCTGAGAAACATGTTGAATTGTTTATCAGGCTGACCGCCATCTGTGGGGCTGCATATTGAAAACTTCAACCTGAGCTTTGCAAGCCTGTAATTAGCAAACCTGTACCTATCTTCTGTAAACACTGACAAAATAGAAATAACAAGGAACTTTTCCAGAAAGCATAAGAAGACAGTGGGAGATGTTTCGTCTCTCACATGGTATCCTTTCTCAACAGCCATTGCGTCTTTCCTTGTGTGGGCTGTTCAAGTCATCGCTGCTAAAAATAGGCACACTGGCTGTCCCCAGCTGATAGAGCACAACATGCAGCAAGCATATGAAGCCCAAGGGAAATTAGGAGTAGTTAAGAAACACCAAATGAAACAGTCAATTACGCATAATGTAAGCAAGTCTTTAACCCTGGATGTAGTTGATCCTATTGATAAGACCCCAAACAAGACAAAACAGCTAAGAACTTCATAAGCTTGCTCCTGTTGTTTGAAGGAAATCGATGTGTTGATTGTGAGGCAGGGAAGACATAAAAGTAGAACGGTTTGTAAAGTTCCTAGTAATAAAATCAACATAAAATCTGTGTTACTGTGAAATTTATTATGAATTTGTGCTTAAAATGCTTCTGCAGTGATTTTTAATTTTACATTCTAGAATCAATTTTTCACTAGCACATCAACATTGAAAATGAAGAGACCTCTTCAAGAGATGTGTGTTCATGAAAGATTTATCTATACTTACAAGATTCCAAATCATTATTTGATAGCTATTCTAAACTACTTGATAGCTATTCTAAGCCACTACTGACACAGATTTTGTACAATCCAAAACACAACACTTTGTGTTTTGAGCCATATTTTGCTCCCCAAAAAATTCCCTTTTGTGCTGTGCTCTTCGGAATGGCTATTTCACATATATGACTAAAGAGCAGAATTTGCATTACTTCATTAGTGCAATAGTTTGTCTAAATTCACGTTGTAAAACATGTTGTCTTGAAATAGAGGAGCTAAATTCCCACTATGGTGTCTCCTGACAGGTAAGGAAGTATGACTGGTTCAGCAGCAGCAGCCATAATTAAGTGATATTTCCCTCATTACATGCCTTGACAGCTGCTTCCGTCCAGGATGTGTCATGCACCTCAAATAACTATCAAGAATCTGACCTGTTTAGGAGAGTGTATGAGCTTGTCTTATAAAAACAGCATAATGACAACGGCGATTAAATTCAAATAAATATAGTCAGGGGCTAAATAATCACTTATTGGAATATATAGCCCCAGTATCATTATGCTTTTCAGAAAATTCAGACTGATTCCAAAAACCATTGCTCAAAGACTGCATTGAACAGCTCACCAAGACAGACTAGTCTATAAACTGTAGATGTAGATATATCCAGAATTAGCCCTCCAGGCATTTTGTACAGATGTCAAAATATCCAACACTGTAATGAAACTTATGTATGAAAGCTTATTTATACTAGAAAAATCTCTATTAGTACAATTATGTTTTCATATCACTTGAAATGCAATGTCAGATAAAAGCTGTTCTTGGGCTTCTGTGGTTTATTTTACTATACAACTTCAGCCAAACTGATGTAAGTCCCTTCAGGTATTCATACTTTGGTTTTGCTAGAGTAGCTGGGCTCTTCAAGGTTGTGGTTTTTTACTTTGTGTGTGCATGAGACTGTAGACTGTCATTCCCTCAGACATGTTTCTGTACTTTGCGAGATTTTGTTGTGTTATGGGACATGGGAGTGAGAAAACCCGACATGGAAAACTGAGAAAATAATGAAAATTAAATCTGTTAGTGTATATTCATATTAGCTCTCCACAGAGTGCACCTTTAGCAGCTGGTGGGTAGGACATTAAGTTCACACTTTTTGCATATTGTTTGACCATTCATTTCTCAAATTTATCCCCTAACAGAAATAGACTTTACTTTCTGTTGTTATAGGGTTTGTTTTTGCCACAGGGTTTGGGCAATGCCTTCTTAGAAACACAATAAAACAGCATAGACAGGGAAATGCAGAAGATCAAACAGGTCAAGGAGTAAAGCCGACAAGCCAAACACAGAAGTAATCATCTAATATTTTAATAACTATTAAAAATAATTCTTGAGAATCTCACAATATCACTGTAATTGAGCACTTTTTAAAAATTTGCTAAGGGAGCTAAAGATAAGGACAGTAATGTGCATAATGATTTCCCTGACAGCCAGATTGCTGTCAGTTCTTTTGATAATTAATTACATCATTGCAGCATTTAAACAAAAGTTAAAATACATTTTCCTGTGAGAATCCTGTGACTTGAGGTACCTTGGCTCTTTGCAATAGCGGTATTTTGGATATGCATATTGTCATTCATGATCACCTTGTTGCAACTTGGATGGAAACAACTGCAGACTGAAATAATCATTACTGAAAACAAAACTTGAATGTGTTTTAGCAATGCACAGATGTTTTGCAAGACCTGTTAGTTGTGCAGAACTGTTTTGTGTTTCTCTCTTGACAGGACAACTCAACTCTCCTGTCCAAAACACAAACCTTACCTCCCTCTATAGGCGTCATAAGGAAAACCAGACAAAGTCAATGTGCAGCTCAGCATGTTTAGTCTGCATCAGAGTCTGTAATCTCATAAATGAATGAAAGGTCTGTAGACTCATACAGAAAGCACTTATAATCTCATGGGTTTTGAGCATCAACATTTCAGATTGGTGCTTTTAGTCAATCCTGCAAGTGTTTTGCTTTTTCCCTTGTCATTTATCTGGTCCTTCTAACTCATAGCTCTGACAGAAAGTAATTTGGTGTATGGGATGCATTGTCAGTGATAAACACTGCCAGAACTTAGGTGCCCAGCAGTTCCTGGCACAACCATACGTCTTTGTATTCAGATCACAATGACATCTAGAAATACATCCACATGTTAGCTCATAAATAAAATGTCCCTTTTTGGGGTGATTTTTGAGAGAATTGTTTTTTATGAGCCAAACAGTTTAATATTTTGATTAAGATGATTAATTTAAAGGTGTATCATCTGCAGAAAATGGGTTTACACATAATGAAGCTCTTGCCTCAAATCTGCCTTTTCTCTGCTGTTTCCATGTTGCATCAATGAAGAAAAGTCGCTGAGAAATCCTAGGGGTCAATACAAAACCAGTGATTTTCTCTTTGCAGGATTCTCTGAAGATTACAGCAGAGTGGTTGCATTAAAGGGGCTTTTTAATTCTCTGCAGCCCCTTAGAGGACATGGCCTTGAGCTGGGGGTAAGGAGGACCTGGGGAAATTCCCTCCATTACATGTAATGCTGTGAGGGATGCAACCTCCATGTGTCCTCCTGCCACTTTTCATTTGTGGTTTTTTTACACTTCTGTGTCAGCTGGTGAGTACACAAATGAATCAGGAATGGTGCTGGACAAGACTCATGGGGCAGCTGGACTGAGGTAGCCATGAGATGTGTGTGTCACAAGGGCTCCCCATATTGTTAATCTGTATCATGGTTAACAAGACTTACGATTAGACATTTCCTGACTGCCTCATTCCCTTTAAAAAAACAACCAACCAACCAACCAACCCACAAAGTTATAAAGCAACTGAAAAAACTCCAGAATATCCTGTTTGTAGTTGGCCATGGAAACACTGACGGCCACTGCAGTTGTCATCCCACAGTGATTTGTTAATGAAAATTCTCTTGAGAGGCTGAGAGCCTGTTCAGCCTCCAGAAGAAATGGCTGAGAGGGAACTCATTAATGTCTCTAAGTATCTGAAGGGAGGGTGCCAATATGATGGAGTCAGCTCCTTCCCGGTGGTGCCAAACAATAGGACAAGACGCAATGGGCAGAAACTGATGCACAGGAAGTTCCACCTGATCCTTAGGAGGGATTTGTTTTACTGTGCAGATCACTGAGCATTGCAACAGATTGCCCAGAGAGTCTGTGGAGTCAGTATCTCACTGGAGATATTCCAGAACCGTCTAGACACAATCCCGTGCCATGTGCTCTGGGATGACCCTGCCTGAGCAAGAAGGTTGGACCAGATAACCCACTGTGGGTTATATATGGATATACCTTACCCACTCCGGGATTCTGTTAAACGTATTATTACACCCTTTTGGGGCAAAGGGCTAGCCCCTGCCCCACAGTGCAGTTTAGCTGAGCTGAGCTGAGCTGAGCTGTGCTGACCTGTGGCAGCACGCAGCAACACAGCCACCCTCAGCCCAACCCCCTGCCCTCCGCCTCCGCCCTGACTTAAAATGGCGGTGGCCGCACCGCGTCACGTGGCGGCGGGCGGGGCCGCAGGCTCTCCTCTGCCCGTGTCGGCGCGCGCGGGAGGATGGAGCCGGAGGCACTGGAGCGCTTCCAAAGCCCGGGCAAGGGCAGCGGCCTCCGCTCCCGCCGGCGGGTGCGGCCCGGAGAGCTGCTCTACCGCGCCCAGCCCTTCGCCTACATCCTCACCAAGGAGCAGCTGGGCGGCCTGTGCGAGCGCTGCCTGCGCAGGTACCGGCGGGACAGCACGGCCGCCTCTGCCGCCCGAGCAGCACCGCCCCTTCCGCTGGGGCGGGGCCGGGCAGTGCCGCGCCGTGCCGGGCGGGGGGGAGCGGCGGCGTGGCTGTGTCGTGCAGGTTGGGGGTCTGTCGCCAGGGGAGGAGCCGGCTGTGCCGGGTCTCGGCTGCCATGTGCAGCCGGGGCTCAGGTGCGCCACTTGCTGCTTCCCGCGGCTCTTTTTCCTGCTGGGCTGGCGGTGGCTGGAGGCTCCAGCTTCCCGTGCACTATTCCCGAGTCCGGCGAGGGTGAAGCAGAGCTCTGCCTTGGGCATTCGCAGAGGGGAGGAGGCAGCAGCCTGCGCCAGTTAGGCGGTGTGCAGTGGTGGTGTCCTGTCGCCTGCGCAAATCTATCCCGTGTGAGGAGCAGCTGGTTTTGAGGCTGTGTTAAATAAGGGCCTCCCTTCTTCCCCCAAATCCTTGCAAGTGGAAGCTCAAACAGTGGCTTTCTGTGTTTGTTCAGAAACAGACAAACAAACAAAACTGGTTTCTAAGCTTTAGCAGTTTCCCAGTAAGCCGGATTTTGATGCGCCGTTTATATATTTAGACTTGAAGTATATTGGTGGGTAATCCAAACCCATGTATAATTGCCAGGATATGAAGAAGAGAGGAGAAAATCTAATACTGATAGCTTTAGTGTTTCTCCCGTTTTTTTTTTTTTTGTTTGCTTTTTTTTTCCCTTTTCTTTTGAAAATACTTCAAGTTTTGTTTGTTGAAACAATCCGATGTCTGTTGGCATCTCAGCTTCTGGTTTAAGATCTAACTATTCTCGTTTTCTGAGAGAAAGGCTTGACAATGTGTTCCTGGTCATGCTTGTATCTTACCTCAATATATTAAAAAGCCCCTTAAGCAAACACCGAAACAACAAAAAAATGTTTTTAGCTAAGGTATCTATGAAGTCTGACTTGTGACATCAGAGTCCTTCGGGATGGTGAGTGTCTGTAGTTTTTCGATTTGAAATTGAGAGGCTACAGACTTCAGAAGACAGGCTGAGTGTAGCAACAGGTGGAATAAAAATGAATCTGAAGTGTTTGGATGTAGATGTATAAGCAGGGCATGTTTTGTTGGGAGAAATAGTAGTGTTATAATGTAAAAGATTATGCATTTGTGTAAGTTTCTTTTTTCCCCACCCTAAATAGTGATATCAAATTAAAAAAGTTAAATAAGGAAGTTAAAGATATTTTTCTACCAATCTGTCTTCCTTTGTAAAATATACTGTGGCTAGACAGAATTTGTACATTAAGACTGTCCAAGCTGACTTGTTCATCTAATTAAAGGCAGTGGCTTCTTATTGACTTTGTAAAAGTAGTGATACATAAATCCAGACATAGATCTCTTTTTTTTTTTTTTGTAATGGATGGAAATTAGGAAAATGATGAAGTACTGCAAAAGGGGGTTGTTGAATCAAGCTGTTTCATGAATCTGGTTTTGATCTAGTTGTATCTAGTGTGATCCTTGTTCAAAGCCAGATATTAGAAACACCATTACTGCTCATTTCCACGACTACACATGAAAGTCACATTGTTCACTACTGTTCCTGTTTTCCAATCTGATCTTTAGGTGGCAGTACAGGAACGCAAATTAAAGAAGAAAAAAGTCTTGACATTGATTATAGCATTTTATCAGTCTTATTATGTATGAAATTAACATTTGAGGCTTTACACTCTGAAGTGTAATTCTAAGCTTGCGTTTGTCTCTCAGCGTGTAATATTGCTCGATGCAACTTTTGTCTTTGTGAGAAGTGCTGGGTGAGCCAGAAGGTGGGTAATGATGTGCAGAATATCTTCCTTTGTGACAGCCTGCTGAGAGGCAGCAAGGTCTCACCAGGATTTGGGGTCACAGGCTTGTTGTAGTGACTTTCTTTATGACCTTGTCTGGGTCCTTACAGGAAGGGTCTGAGGTACCAAAGCAGGGTAAGGATTGCTGTTGGGAGCAGTTTGCTGTTTTGTTTCAGAGAGGAAAGCTCAGATAGTGCAGTAGTTCTGCTTAGTCTTACGTCAATTAAAGTGAATGTTATTGTGGATTTAAAGTACCAAAGTGTTTATATATATATATACACATACACATCTAATGGTAGAGAGACTAACAACCCTTCCTTACCTTATTGGGTTATTGACACTGTTTTTATAGAGAAATTAAAATTTTTGATCAGTGTTATTAGGTCTATGTTGTATGTAGACTGGATGGAAGATTTTTGTAACTGTCTCCCCTTTTGTGATTTCTTTTTGCTTCAAATAGACCCCTGTATTTTCTAATGAAGATGTTGATGTTGTTTTTTATACAAGGCTGGGCTAACATACTCTGCCATAGCTAGTGTAATATGATAACATAGCTGTTTTGAATTATATTCCATTAGCAATTAAAAAATACTGTTCTGAAATTGGATACTTAGTAAGGATTTGCTCTGAAATGTTGATAGTTTGTTGACAGTGTGTATCTCTAGTTGTTAGCCCTTCAAGTGTACCCCTCTTACACTGCAGTAGGGAGGTCGAGAGAAGAGAGGAGCTCTGTACAATGAGCTCTGTGGCAATGGGAGTTTCTCTGTGAAGCTCCTGTCATTCACCAATCAACCTAAAATGCTTCCTTAAGCACCAAAGAGAGCATCTCTCTTAGCTCAGCACCTGAGTACTGCTGCTTCTTGTTCTGCTGGGTGATTAGGTGCGGGCTGAAGGAGATGCTCTTTCTTCGTGTGGATCGAAGTTTAGCATGTATGAGACTTCCAGTAATGCACAAGGATGTAAAATCTACACTGTCTCCTCATTTATATCTGAAAAATACTTCTGCTGCTGGTTCATACAAAAATAGCTTTAAACCTGTGCTAGTTTCTTCAAAATGTTCTGTTTTATTGCTCTAGGTGTTCCTAGTATACTTGTGTTTTGTTCTACAGGAATTTTAAAATGTGGAAAACTAATATTTGGTGATACATTCTTTTTTTAACTTTCCATCAATTCTCATCAAATGAAGATAGTGAAGTATTATATTTTTTTTAGGTATAAAACAATATCCATGTTTTATGGTTTACCTATATAGAAAGTTATTTTGGGAACATAATTCACGTTCTCTTTGCTATTAATTCCTCTTTCCATTGCACAGTATTTCATTCTTTGCCCAGTGCCGCCTTGTTACTTTGGATGCTCTGGTTTTGCTTTAGGTAAGGTATGGGCCACTCTTTCTTTCCTTCCTCCCCTGCCTTATGGTCTTGAGACTGGTGTTCATGTCTTCTGCTGCCAGCCTGCCTCTGTTAATAATAGGAGAAGTAGAAAAGAGAGAGGCATTGTTAAAAACAGATTTTCCCAGGTCAAGAGTTTTTATTGCCATGCCTGTAATTTATGGAAAATGAAAATTTGAGTTTAGCTATACTTTAAAGGCCCCTAAAGCTATTACTTTGTCGGGATTTTGTGTTTATAATTTCCATGCTTATACAGCTCTGTAACTTGAAAGGTATTATATCAAAATTGTTGTCCTGTCAAGCTGTGACTGACAGTTTAAGTTGTAGTCATCTTGAAGATTATACTCAATTTAGGCTTTACTGCGTATCTGCAATGCACGCCTGATACTGTATTTCTGTTCTGCATCACGCAGTCTGTAATATTAGTGTTTTAAAATATTAATATGCTCTGCATAAATATTCTTTGCTTGTGGTTATTGATAAAACCATGAAAATAAGTTTGTGAATTGGATTGTCTTTGGTATGTGTTTTCTTAGGGTGAAATGTAATTGTACAAGTACAAAATTATAATTAGCATTAGCACTACAAGGGAAAACATGAGTGATTAAAATATGGGTAACTTGTAGCTAATGTAATGACACAATTAGTTTCAGATATCTCCCAAAGAAAGTTTTTAATTATGTGTAAGTTGCCCAAAGTTTTACACTGCGTTAGGGAATTTATTGTTTAGATTCTTTAGGAACTGTAAATGATACCTTTTCCATAGGCATTGGAATTCATTAATTGTTAATGGTTGCTTCCATTGTAGCTGTACTCAAAAGCCACTATGTGTTTTGGTATGATGTATGGAACAATGTTTTTTTCCCTAGAAGAATCTAGTCTTCTTCAGAACAAGTTGCAGCCGCTGTTTTGAATTATCCAAAATTGTATGGGTGAGGTTCATAGAATTTTCTGCATGTTTCTCTGTCACACCTCTTCATATTTTGAAGTGGGATGTGGATGTGCATGCTAACTTACTTGATGTGCCAGCTAGCTGCTGAAAGGGCAGATATTTTACCACTCTCCAAAGTCACTGCTCTCGTTCCTGCATATACCTTCTGCTTCTCATTTGGCACTTTGCTGCTTATATGCCCTGTATCGCAGAATCACAGAATTAACAAGGTTGGAAGAGACCATAGAGATCACTGAGTCCAGCCTATTACCTGCCTATTACCAACCTATTACCGAACACCATCCCATCATCTAGATCATGGTACTAAGTACATCATCCAGTCTATATATATACACTGGTGTAGAGAGATAAACTGGCAGAAAATGTACTTCAATGAAATATAAAAATCTTAGTGCCCTTGAATCAACTTATTGCTGGGGGAAGAAAGGAGCTGAAGTGGCCATTGAAGGGCTGCGTCAAGCTCAGAGGGCCAAGGCTCTGCCTGCTGGTCTTTAGTGTGCTGTAGCTAAAAATGAAACCTTAAAAAGGACTATTATGATAGTTTTCAAGGTCTTATGGGTATCTTTAGGAGAAGCACGGTTTTCAGGTGTGCAGGATGGACTGGCTTGGTAGTGTGGGGGACAGTTTTTTCTGCCTGGTCCTGGGCCATCAGGCCCCACGTACATTCCTTTACCAAGTCATGTTTTGGCTATATTTTACTTCACCAGAAGCATTTCCTAGCATTAGTGTCACTGCAGACATTTCTGGTTGTTTCTTACCACAAAGAAAATATTTTCTATTTGATGGAAGTCTTGGTTACATAGGAATGTCTTGACTTCATTTTTGACACAAATTTTACCAATTTTGGGACCTGTGTTTAATTCCTGCAGTCACAATTCTCACAGTACCTCTGTGGCTGAATGGGAGATTTTATTTGGAGGCCAAGTTAAAGTTTTGAATCATTCCCAAAGGTGTCCTGATGTCTGTAGCATTGGTGTCAAGTGGCACAATTGGTTGAATACTAGTAATTCCTATTCTGACTTCAGATGTAATCCCCTATTCATGCAATATTTAGCTTTCCTGTTTATCATTTTAGCCATTATCTGCCTTCAGCTCAGGGCTTGTTATGCTATTGGCATGATTGCTCAAGCTTAAATGAAGCTAAAGACTGAGTATTTTTTAAAAGTATCTACTTGGACTCTGAGTACCTGATCCTGTAGTCAGTAGGTAGGAAATACAACTTTTGGCTTCACCTGGAGAGGGTTTGCCCCTGGGCGTTCATGTAGCATTTGTCCACTAGAGGCTGCTGTAATCAGGTTTAAGCATTCAAAGGCGAAAAGCCAGCAAGTGTGTTGAGAAGGACGACTTAGGAGGGTGTGACTAGGAGTGGTTGTGATGTAGAAATGCAGAAAAGGAATCAAAGATCACTGAGAAAGAAGAGGGAGTGAAAACAGTCTTAACAACTATAAACACTTTTTTACAATTGACAGAAATATGGCTATTTATACAATTTAAATCAAATGGCTCATTTGACTGCTAGGAGTGTGAACTGGTGACCTGAGAAGACAACTGTGGCAATGGCATTCTTGCTGGTGGGAAGGATCATGGTAGAATACAGAGAAAAAAAGTGGAGACAAGATGTTTGGTGCCCTCAAAGAGGACAGATTTGTCTCAGGAAATGAGGAGTATGAAGTAAACTATGTATGTTTCCTATGGATATAAAATCTTTGTTCAGTGTATTTTGTGCTTCTCATGCCAGAAACTTGTTTTTATTTATTTGTGAAGAAAAACTTGAAAGCATCTCACTTCAACATAAAGGGTCAAACTGGACTGGTGTCTTTTGGAGTGGTGGTGGTTTGTTTGGTGGTTTGTTTGTTTGTTTTGGTGGTGGTCTTGTTACTGTTGATTTAAATGCTACTTCTCCCTGGTAAGATAAACTATAGCACCCCTTCTTGCTGTGGCTTGGCTGCTGTTTTCCATTACAGAAGTAGAGCTTGCTACTGCTTCTGAGATAAGTGGTGTACGCTTGCTGTGTATAAAAGTATATCATATTAATTTTACCTCCTCCATTTCTATATACCTTTTCTGTGAGAAATAAATTCAAGTACCACTTTGCAGATCATTGTGTTAGTAACCTATATTGAATATTGTAGAGGATGAGAAAATTTGTACCAAGCTAGTACACTACAGTTGAATTTCCTCTGAAACAGAAATGAAGATTTTTTTTCTCAAACTCTGGATACAGTTATTTTAAGCATTAGGTGAAAGTTGATGGGAGCCTGTACTTTGTGTAGCTGGCTTTGATTTTTGTGGTGCTTTGACTTCAAGTCCTCCAGCTGTTGAAAGTACCTTAGTCCAGATTTCTGAAAAAGCAAAAACAGACTGAAAGATTAAAAAGAAAAATTGAAGTGTGACAGACAACCACTTCAGAGATTTAGACTCATAAGCATCTCTGTTGTTTTAGCAGATGAGACTGGCTACTCAGCTATTTGTGAATTTTATCCACTTGTCATATTGAAACAATCTTAGTAGGTGATATTACTGTACAACAAATGGAATAGCAATGGAAACAATTTCTTGAAGCACTCTATGAAATTCAATGTGTGATGATTGATTTATCTGAAATCTTTGCCCCAGGAAAACGAGAGTATGCAGTAATCCACTCAAGATATGGATAATACCAGGTGTAAAACAGACATAGTAATGAATTTTATTTCATCTTCAGTAAAATCTTTTACAGTCTTATGTGTTGGGTTTTTTAAATTTATGGTTTTATTCAACAAAATAAGCATATAACAGTATCTCTTAACCTAAAAAAGTCCCTTTCTATGGCTAACACAGTAGATGAATTGTGCTGAGCACTAAAAGGAATGACAGTTCAGGCAGAATAATAACAGAAAAGTTATAAATGCTCTTAGTTAGCAACCCAGTTGCTGAAACAAGTTAATCTTTCCACTTTTAATGGATACCTAGAATTATATTAGACTTGTGGTCAGTATGTATGTTGCTTATATGTGAGTTTTGCTGCCAGTTAATAGCCTTTGCTGCTTTGCCAGTCATATTGATTGAATTGCACTGACTGTTTCATGTGGTTAGTGCTTTATTCTGTATTCTGATAAATCCAAACTACTTAAATTGGGTTTTTAATGAAACTCCCTAAGGAGTGCAGATTTCCTGAGCATTATATGCAAAAGAATTAGACCCCTCTAAAGGATTAATGAAAATTTTGGTGTGTGGTTGTTTTACTGGACTCACCTTTCTGGTGAAGAGTGTGCTGAGAATCCTGTTGTATGTATAGAAAATATGACACAAGCTGGATTCAGTTGTGCTGAATTAATGCTCCTTATTGAATTTAGGATAATAAAGAAATAAATTTGTAGAATGTTGTATGTGTATGCCAAACTACATATTCAACTAATTACTGGATTTGTCAAGATTTTATTTTGATGGTGTTTGTTTTATTTATTATTTTAGGAAACTTTTACCCTTCTGGTCCTGTTCACTGCAGTTCTAGAGATTCCCTTTGTAATAACACTTGTCACTTCACTTATGTTTTTATCTGAAGAAGCTATTTTAAGATTTCTCACTTGTAAGGACTGGTTGTCACTTTTCTCCCTTTCTGCCACCAGATGAAGCCTTCCTGAACAGTCTTTCAACACAACTTGGGATAAGGGGTCAATCCAATCCAAGAGCTGAAAGCTTTGCTATGCAAAACTTTATGGCTCATGCAATTTGCTAGATCACAGAATCACAGAATTAACAAGGTTGGAAATGACCGTAGAGATCATCAAGTCCAACCTGTTACCTAACCTTTTATCAACCTATTACCCAACACCATCCCATCATCTAAATCATGTGAATGGTTTAGAATCAT
>VYZS01034684.1:3110-20675 GCA_013400695.1 Neodrepanis coruscans
GTCCAGTCTTAGATGGCTAGCATATTTTTTCAAGAATTACATTCAAGAATGTAAGTACATTGAGATTAAATAGTAGTAGACAATAATTTGAGCTGAAATTTTTAGAAATTAGAGTACTTCCATGCTTATTACAACTCCATTTTTTTTTTTCTTCAGGCAGATTCCTAGAGTGGATTGTTACCTTAGAGCCCAGGTTTTCACTAGTTAAGAATTTTTAAAAATATTTTCCTTAATACACAAAGTAAGTATTTTCTGGGAACTAACTGCATATTTTAAAAGCATTACAGCTTTAATTGCTTTTCCTATTTAATAGTTGCTTGTTTATTTTCTTGTTTATGTAGAAAGAAATGCAAGATGTCGACAATGTGGTTTAATTGCACTGCAACATCATTAACTTATCTGGGAACACTGCTGGGAAATTAATCATGCAGTGTGGGTCATTGTTCTTTCACTGATTACTTGTGGTGGTTCAGGGATTATGCTGTCAGCTTTCTTCCCAGTAACTTTGCTCCGAGTAGTTCCTGAGATGTCGCTGTTTTAGGGTTAAGCTGTTACTAAAGAAAAGAAATTGTCTTCCTATTGTAATAAGTACTGAAGGTTTCAGCTTCCTTGCTACTCAAAAGGCATCTCCAACTCCAGTTTATGAGAGAGCTCAACCCTCTTACAAAATAAAAATTTTAATGCACCCTTGCTGCCAGAGGACAATTTAAGTTGTACCTTCTCTACCTTCTTATCTTGTAAACAGAGTACAGTTAGTTATGAAAGTAAAATTTCAATTCCAATAGTAATTTTAAACTCCCAAAGGAAACTAAACCAGTGCCCAGACCAGGTATGGTCAGACCATGACCAATAGATGTAGGGTGTGAAATGTTGATTTTGTGTGAAGATTATGTGTGATTGCAGGCACACATTATCCGTCATTGCAGTGACCTGTAATGAGGCCCCTTGCTACCACTGTACTCAGCTAAACTCTAGCTGAGTTTAGTAGATGTCCCTGGCATCTACGGGCAGCTTCTTCCTTCTAGTGGTGTAATTTTTTCACAGTACGTGTTACGGACGATCCTCCCGTTTTTCCAGTTAAATATGGCATCATCTAAAACTTTTCATGATACACACTGATAACCGATTGTTTTGTAATCCAGGACATTTTTAAAATTTTAATTAATAATTTTGTAGATGTGCAATCAGGATACCATTAAACCTCTTATATAAGGGGAATATATGAAATAAAAGTTCTCAGCATGTTTTGTAGAACTGATACAGCTGGAATGTAAGATGAAACAAGTTCAGAAACATCCTTATTACCATTGTAACAGAGTAGCTTTTGTAGGGTACTCAGCATGTCTAACGCTGCATATGCCAATCTCTTATTATTTCTCTGGAAAATTAAAAAATCTGTGTGATTTTTCTTTTCTGCATGTGTACGTTAAAGCAAACAATTTCAAGAAGCTTACACAGTCAGCTCTTCAGTCGAGAGGTAGTGAGCTTTACAATGTTTCTTCATTCATTTGCAAATTTGTTTCATATTTTTGGACCAGAGGAGCACTTCTTGTTTGTTTTCACAGAAAAATGGCATGCTGATCCTTGAGACTTGTGTAATTTCAGGTGGCATTTCTGATATGCAGAACCTAGGCTCTGACTATCCTGAAGTTAAAAACCAAGAATATATTTCAAGCTGTGGTCTTTGAAAGGTCTTAAAAAAACATTGTCCTCATCTGTAGAGATGACACATTGCTGAAGGACTGAAGTTTTATCTAACTGAGGCAAGCTATCCTTGTGCTCAGGAGTGTGCTTTTAGCTAACTAGACATGAGATGCTATTTGTGGGAAGATTCATGAGCAGTGAAAAATCCAGCACTCCTACCTTCTAACTAACTGAAGTTGCATGTCTTCTTGTAGAGCCCAGTCTTCCCAGAACAGATGCTGGGAGGTATTTTTTGTTCTGAAGAGAGTAGAATCTGTTTATACAAATTTTATAAGCACACATATTTCTGTCTACATCCTTTAGTCAGAAATCAGAAGTTCCTGGCTCTCCAGAACTGCAGAGTGTGTACTGAAAAGATACTTGGTGTCTCAGAAGTGTGATGATTTTGAAAATAAACAGCAGAGTTTTGCTCTGGGGCTTGCTGCTTTTAAAACATGACTATATATGTCCATCCTGAAGCTACTTACATACATTCTGTTGTTCTTACTTTTCCACTGAGATGCTAGATTTTTATGTGTTTCTGGACAGCTGATTGGCACTTGGAATTATTGTGGATTGGGAAATACATCTCCTTATGCCTCATCTATAGAGAGTTCTCAAGCAAAATGGCAGGTGTGAACTCATTTGCTTCCAACACATTTGCAGAAAAGCAAAGCTGGTATTTATGTTCTCCCAAATGATAATACTTAGAATTATCATGAATTGAAAAGGACAAGTTTTATACTTTGAAGAGAAAAGGATGTGCATATGAACCATTCATTCTCTTGTATATAAAGAAGAAAGGCAAATTGTGAATGAGGATGGGGAACAGCTTTTCAAGGTACCTTCTTGTGAAATTTGAACATCTTAAATAGATTTGTGTTTACACTCTTTCAGGACAATAAAATCTCAGTACTAAATCCATACCAGATGTTCATTTCAGGAGAGCTGAGTTTCTGTTTCTCTTAATTAATGCTCTTCAGCTCTTCCTTTTGAAGCCTGGAGTCTTGCTAGTCTTCTCAAGAGGATCTGCTAGGTTTGTACCTTGAAGGAGAGAATACAGTTAATTTCTGGCTTCTGTTCTGTGAATGTGTTGCATCCACAGAATTCTGGCTCTTCGTACCTTGAATTTTTGTAATTATCCCTCCAGTCCTTCCTATCTCCTATGACATTAAGGGGCAAGATTCTTTACTTTCAGAAAGCTGTAACTGAGAAGCATATTTACACATCTTGAAAGAGATTCATGGCTTCTAGCAGTGCAGCTGTATGTGGTCAATGAGGAGAAAGTGAATATGATAGTACAAAAACACATACTTGTGAAAAAATTGCAATATGTGTGGTCAATATTGATTAGATATTTTTTCATGTAACCATTTTCTTGGAAACATATGTCCATTTGCCAGATAAAACATAGTATCTAAAGCAATCTAGAGGTATTTGTAGGTTTTCATTTATTGAACAAAAGGGGAAAACAGTTAAAAAAAACTCTACCTTGGTTGCGTTTGAAAACATATTGGTTCAAATTTAACTTTCCATTTATATGAAAGGAGACTAATGAGGAAGGCCATCACCTTTACCTGAAGGTCAGATTCATATTGGTTTTAATTGCAAAGGCAATAGGGTGATAAATATTAACAAAATGCAGCTGTTGCTTCAGTTGTTAAAAATTTCACAGGGAAAAATGTTTTACAAAATTTAAATGTCAAATATCAAAGCATTGTACTTCCTTCTTTTTTTTTCATTTGAAGAGTGCGAATCCTAGGGGTTAATTATTGAGAGGTAATCCATTGCATGTATCTAAATTTTCATGGCCTGATTTTTCATTGGGCTCGTTTTAACAAGAATGTAGAAAGAAAACTGGAGGACCAAAGAAAGATCTCATTGTAGATTTACAGTTTACTGACAGTCTGTAATTTTAACTTACTGAGTTTATGGTAGTTCAGGTTAGACAAAGCATTTTTCTATATATTGTCTATTATGAGATTAAAAACGCATTAAAATCCTGACTTTCATAATTATTAAAACACTTTGATATAATTGTATCAGTGACGTTCAGTTAAGTTTCTGTTCACTGTTTTCTACATTGGATCAGTGTTTATGGCCAAATTTCAAAATTAGGGACATCATTAGAAGTTCATACACTGTGAACTTCTCAATCTAACACACCTCATATAAGGCTTTAATCAAAGACAACAGTTATAATTGCTTTTCTATGTAAACTTTCCCTACTTTCTTAAGAGTTTGCCCCAAATTTCTCAGAATTAATAAAATTTGTAGTCTTTGAGTTTAATTATTTAATGATTTCATACAGGCAACAACAAAGCAGAAGTGTCCTGCCTTACCGATATAATTACCTCACTTGTACCATCTATAATATGACGCAGGAATACTTGCCTGGTTTTTAAAATATTCTGCAAATTCTTGGTTGCAATGTGCACTAGGTTTTTCCATTTTGTTGGCTAGCTTTAAAATTATTCTCAGCCATCCCATTTTGATGAGTCCATGAGGAACATTGAAGTGTTGGAGTGAGTCCAGAGAAGTTCAGTGAAACTGATGAAGAGTCTGGAGCACAAGTTTTTTGATGGGCAGCTGAGGCAGCTGGGATTGTTTAGCCAGGAGAAGAGGAGGCTCAGAGAGACCTTATCACTCTTTACAACTGCCTGAAAGGAGATTGTAACCAGATGGGGGTTGGTCTCTTCTCCCAGACAACTAGTAACAAGAAGACATAGTTTTAAGCTGCTCCAGGGGAGGTTTAAGTTGAGCATCAGGAGGAATTTCTTCACAGAAAGGGTGATTGGGCATTGGAATGGGCTGTTGAGGATGATGGTGGAGTTGCTGTCCCTGGAAGTGTTTAAGGAAAGACTGGACATGTCACTTAGTACCATGGTCTAGTTGACATGGTGGTGTTCAGTCACAGGTTGAACTAGACGATCTCAGAGGTCTTCTCCAACCTAATTGATTCTGTGATTTTTTAACTTACTACAAGGGTAGATAAAATATTAAGTTTTATATACAAATAAAAGTTTATATACATGTAAAAGTTTTAATTTACTAGACTCTTTACACTACTTACTGACCAATTGCTATAGTTTGGCTTGGTATTTTTTGTTATTTATGCTGAGTATAAGTAGATACATTAAAAATCACTCCTATCATCTCAGGGCAGTCATAAAATGTCAAATCTCTGACTTGAGCCATGACAGCATGCTGCAGAACGCACATTTGTCTTTCTGTAAACTGCTTTTTTATGTTCTCTTTCAAAGATAGTGAACTCCACTGCATGCAAAGAATTTTAAAACTATCTCAAAATACTCAAGAACACTTGATAATCTAATCAGCAGCACAGTCTATCAATTTAGTGCCATAAAAAGAATTAGACTCCTTAAATCAAAGAAAATTGGTAATTTTTTGAGTCGATGATGAGGTATTTTTCTGAACCAAGTTCATCTATAACTAGTAGCTTGAATTTAGTATTAAGACTGAATGTTGATTGCCAGGCTACGCAGCTACAAAGGAGAGTTAGTAAGGAACGTCTTTCAAAGGCTGGAGTGACACGTTTAAATCTCAGGAGGAAAAAAGTTTCAGTGTGTACATAATTACTAGCTAGATCTAACTGGAAATAGAAAAGTAGTATAAAGAAGCGGGCAAGATGTTTTCAAGATATATTTAATGCATAATAAATGCCATTTCAGTAAAGTGGAATTTGTTTTGTTCATAAAAATCAGGTAGTCTGTATTTTCAGTGAAAGTTAATAGGAAATACTCAAAATGAGAATATCTCTATGAGTTTTCACTGGGCTATGTTTCTCCCCTGAAGTTTTAAACTAAATGTAACGTTTGCTAAGGCATGGTTCTCTACAGAAATATACCATGTACTTTATACATGATTCCAATGCAAATCAACACCCCAAAAAATCTCAGTGCAATTGCAGTTGATAAGTGATAAAACATGCAGTTACACAGCTCAGCCCATATCTAGCAGCATGCTGTGAAGGAAAATTGATGTAAAATGTTGCTGATAGATGGATTACAGGAGTTCAAAGCTTAAATTCTTCTAAAATCATAGGTGTTTCCAGACTGTTCATTTAGTGCAATGTTTACAAAGGAGATTATAGCATAATTATGATTTCCACTTGCTGTTCAATTAATATTCACAAATGGTGATATAAACAGTGAGTCATCACTCATGCATGACTGCTTGGTTACTTCATGTGAAAGAATCTTTCCCATTAGTTCTTTCCTTGAATTTATTATCCTTGATAGTTTGCTTGAGTTTTTGTTCATATTTTTTTATGTTTTCTTCGTTAGTACTGTCTTTTTGGATACTACCAGTGATAATCCCTCCACTGTTCCTCTTATATTCCAAATCTTATGGTTTTTCATACAGCTTTCTAGATTGCTTCCAGAAAAAAAACCCAACCCAAAAGTGCAGAACTTTTTCTGCTTTCCTTCCTTCCTTCCTTCCTTCCTTCCTTCCTTCCTTCCTTCCTTCCTTCTTTCCTATTTCTCATCTTTCTTTCTCCCTTTCTCTCTTGTAATGGTTTGGCTTAAAAACCGCAGGGGAAGACAAAGAAAAAATTAACTCTTTTCCTGGGCCCATATCCGGCTGGGAGGAGTAGCCAGGTTACCAAGATTACCTCTGCCTCTGTTTTTCCCATCAGCCCCGGGGACCCCCAAGGTGTGCTGGGAAGGGTCTGGGATTATAACCCTGCCGGACAGCCCACCCGCCCTCTCTCTTTCCCCCGGACTCCGGAGCTGTAGGCGGAGTGCCTCTACTCAGCACAGCCTTGAGGATTTTCCCCCCGGACTTTGTTGCCTGCTGCCTTTCCTCCATGGAGTTCCCTGAGGTCGCCACTGCTTTTCATCTTCCCCAGCCTGAGAGGACCCCTTTGGGAGGACTTCTTCACAGACACACCACCCCTGAAGGGACTGCCACCTTCTTTTCCACGGATATATTTTGTTTTTGGGTTTGTGGGTGCCGGCCTCTGGACCTCTCCTGTGTTCTTGGGAGGGGTGTCCTCCTCCTCTGCGTTGCTAGTTTTTTTTCTTTCCCCACGGTGAGGGTGGGGAGTGGGGCCGTCTTGACCAGAGGGTATGGTGTAACCTCTATCCTTTCCCCTTTTCCCTTCTCGAGTTACACGTGGTCAGTGTAGGGGGGTGGAGGGGGCCGTCTTGTCCGGGGTAGGGTGTAACCTATATACCCTTCCCCCTTCCCTTCTCAGGTTACAGTATGGTGCGTGCGTGCGTGCGTGCGTGTGTGTGTGTGTGTGTGTACGTGTGTGTCTCTCAGAGGGAGTCCCGGCTGGCAACCACAGAGCCCTCTGCTGGCCATAATTGGGCAATTACACCCATTTATTACCCCATATATCTACATTTTAATAAATTTCTGCCTTCCCTATCCATCTCTTGTCCATTGATAAATCCAATATTGTCCTAAACCAGGACACTCTCTTTCCTTCTTTCCCACTTAGTTTCTTTCCCACTTACTTTCTTTGCCCTTTTTTATTAATGTTAACTGCAGTCCTTTTTCTTTTTGTTCTGCTTTCAGATCTCACTTCTTTCCTCTTCCTAACCACCTTTTTAATGGTGTAATCAAAGTCCTCAGAAATACACAGTTAGCTCTTGACTGTAGTGTGACTTCCTGATGCTTCTCTAGCATGAGTTGCACTCTGTGTTCCTCATTTACTTTTTGTGACAGCAATTGCTTTGTCTCTCTCTCCCTTACTTTAGTATTGATATAGGGAATAGAAGGTTCCTTAAAACCCTATTTAGGAATACAATCATTTAATAGTGAGCACAAAATGTCTGAAGTCATCAGTATAAAGAAACATTTGCAAATTACATTGATGCTGAAACGGGTTTTCTCAAATAAGACAACAAATAACAATGAGTAACATCATGAGTGATTCACTGACAGAAAGAAGGTCCATAAAAGTTAATCATTCTTCACAAATAGATTCTGCAGACTATATTGCCGGCTTGCAATTTGCAAGCTATTTTATCTTTCTCCAAAACTTAAAAAATTGTAAGTAATCTGTAAAGATGTGTATGCCTTAGTATAGAATTCTTTTCTATATTCTGGAAAGTTTTCAAAGGGCTTTCTCCTGTCAAAGTAGTGTAAAGAGTTTTAAATGTAAAACAAATAAAAAATAGTTAAAGCATTTAATATAAAAAAGACTCAAGATTTCTTTTTTACAGACTCTGAATATCTTACACATATAGTATAGTGGAGCCATTTGATTTACCTGCAGTCGTGTATTTATCTTTTTAGTGCACTTTCCTTACCTGGCCATTAAACTGACTCTTAAACACTGATTTGCCATAACGATCTCCAGAATGTCCTGCTGTACTCCCTCAAAGTTACTACCACCAATCCCTTTTTCACTCAGATGATTCCTCTATAATGTTTTGTTAAAGAACATGACAATCAATTAACAATGTCCATTTAGAACATCTACTGAAGCTATTGTAAATATGGATTTTACCTTTTAGGAGTCTTTTCCTGAAATCACAGAATGGGTAAGATTGGAAGGGACCACTGAATGTCACCTAGACCAGCCTCCCTGCTCAAGCAGAGTCCTCTAGAGCAAGTCACTCGAGATAGTGTCCAGATGACTTTTCAATATCCCCAAAGAAGGAGAATCCACAACCTCTCTGGGCAACCTGTTCCAGTGCTCTGTCACCCTCGGAGTAAAGAAGTTCTTCCTCATGTTCAGGCTGAACTTTGTGCCCAATGCCTCTTGCTTGGCATCACTGAAAAGAGCCCAGCTCCGTCCTCTTAACACCCTCCCTTGCGATACTTGTATACACTGATAAGTAGTTCATTGATGTGATGCCTTTGTGATGCCTTTGTTATACCTTTGTGATAAAAAATATAAATAACATCTGAGTAGCAGAGATAGACATTTGAAATATTTATAGAGATTTTAATTTAACATCACAAACATGAGAGCTTCTAATGTAAATATGTATTGGCACAAATATCTATTATACGTAGTTTCTTGAAGCACTTGTGGAACTGAAAGTTACACATAGGAGTAAGATTCTGAAAAACTGAGGCCTTAAGTAGTTTCATACATAACAAAGCCATTGTCAATTCTATATTAATTTAATGGGTGTAATCCTTTTATTGTGTACATTCAGGAAATAACCTCAGCAGTTGATTGAAGGTATTAGTTAAGTAGTTGATTACCGTACGTGTACCTATAAAAATAGAAGAATTTACACTCTATATCTATTTACACTATATTGTGGGCAATGTTTTCAAAGTCCATAGGTACAGTATTCTATAGTAGAAATAGATCTTGAGTGACAGATACAGTATCAGCTTAGAGGGCCTGAGACCTGTATGTATTTAAAAACTCTATTTGTATATACCTCTATCTACCTATCAGTAAAGATGTAAGTGTGTAGTAAACTTGTACACATCCATGTATGTATTAAAGAATTGATAATTCAGTGGATGTACTCTGTGCAATATATTTTTTTTCCTGGGCTTGCATCTGTGCTACCTTCAATTAAATAAGAGATTTGGTGTGTCCACCAATTTTTTCATCAAAAGTACCATCAATCTACAAGTATAAAACCTTGGAGGACCATTAACATCCTGTGAGGATAACCAGCTAAAGGGGCTAGAGGGAAAGAGAATAAAGAGTGTCACAAATGGTTGCCAGTGCTAAGAGCTGTATTACTTTGCTATCAGTAATAGGTAAAGTCCTGTTTTCTGTTGTTTTTTTTTCTTAAGACACACAAAAATGGAAGTATGATGACAGACAGACCTTTAATCATGAAGAAATTAAATCTGTAAAACTGCTTGCTAGCAACTAGGCTTGAAAATAACAAAATGGTAACAGCTAATGCAGTGAAATGTCTTTAAAATGAGGATTAATAAGGAAAAAGTCTTCAAATAAATTAAAACCCCAGAAACTGCTATATATTTATGTGGCTCAGAAATATATATAAAAATGCCATTGTCATCTGTCCAGCAAAAAATAATGGCTTTTTAACAGGAGTGTAAAAAACAACTTTTAGTAAAATCTGTTCTTCATATTCCTGACTTTTGTTTTTTTCATTTCTTACCTTTGGAGATTCAAAGATGTAATTGAATTTCTTCTTTTTCTGCCCCTCCATTTTTAATTTTTCACTTAATACAGGTGTTTTGCTTTATTATAAATTCTTTCTGTCTTGAGCATTTTGCCCACAGAAGAATTTTTATATGGAAGGAAATAAAAAATCCTAATAATGCTTTAGTGTGCAAGGTGGTTCAATTTCTTCAGAGAATTATTGCATTTAATATAATCAATGGCAAGAGCAAGTAAACCTGACCCAGATACATGGTGATTGACTGTTGAATGCTATTTCATATTGTGTGTCTGTCGTGGTTGATCCTCTCTGTGTTATGGAAATCATGCAGGCCAGCCAACATTAGAGGGTTCAACTCTGTGCTGAATCCACAAAACGAATAGTCATTATTCTATAAAGTCCTTTTTATTAATAGTGCTACAGCTTAAGCTGGGACCGTGAACAAAGGTATCCCGGGGCAATTATACCTTGCAATCTGAATTCCCCATCCCTCGTGAAAGAGTTCAGACCAGTAGTAATATTAGGGTCTGGGTTCTTCCAGTTCTTCATTGGGTCCTTTCATTGTCTCTAGGTGGGCTATTTCTTTTCTTATCTCTAAGGTTGCAGATTCTGCTGATGAGTGTAACTTCCATGGCTTGAACCAGCTTTGGGTCTTTTACTTGACTCAATAATATTTCAGCATATCTAGGTGAACATTCACAGCTTGTGGACTAAAGCTTCAGCAAATTTAGCTGCTAACACTTACTGTTTAGTAAGCTATGGTAAACAAGTTCTATATAGGTAGTACACCTAATTGCACAACTTGTAAAAAGTAGAAATGGTGGTAGATATTCAAGAGTCAGGGTGGATCAGAGGACTGGTAATATAGCCCAATTCTTTTCACCTCCAGGTCACTGGTTTGTGTCTGTCTCAGGTTGGTAGCGACTAAAATTCATTACCATCTACAGCTTAGTCAGTGACCTATGTAAAATTATTCACCAGTCTTAGTCAACTTCCTACTGGAAAGGTGCTCTTGTCACAAGAAACACCGTAAGCGGCACCTTTTCTGGTTGATAACCCTTTTAATAGTGCCAAGCACTCAACTGTTAGAGACATGAGTCTTTGTTTCTAGTATGCTCTAAAAATTCTTTGTGTCTCCTTAACTGGAGGTATTTCCATTTCACAGCAAATGTAGCTGTGTACACATCTTGTATAAGGTGTTTTAGTGTTGTGTATGTGACCTCTGGGTCATGCTGTTTCTGTTTTGGCTACTTCAGTGTTAGAGAAAAATACCAATGTACTCATACAGCTTACAGCCTTTAAGGAAATTCCTTAGGGAGGTAGGAAGATGCTTAGGGCCTAGTCCTGCAGTACTTCATATTTTCTGAGTCCTCTGTGCTCCTACACAATCCTATAATGACTAGTTCAGGGCTTTCCCTAATTTCGGACCTTTTCTTAGTTTTGCCCCCTTTCTCTTACCAACTGTAATATTTTGGAGTGATTTACTGAAGGTATCATCTATGTCATTTGTAGCTGAATTACATATTCCTACTTTTAATTACAGTATGTACATGGAAGGACACAGTTGTGGTAGGGAAAAAGCCGATAAGCTATACAGAGACAGCAAGGCAGCATACTGGTGTACTCAAGTCTGAGTTCATTTCACAGGCAGGTCTGGATACAGCAGGACTATGGGGGCTGTAAGCAATGGGCTTTCGTCTGCAAAAGCAGTGGGTAGAAAAGTATCACACATCACTTTTCTATCTTCTTCATCAGAATTTTTCTGGCAGACTATATTTTTCATTCCCTTCTCAGGGGGAAAGTCACCATGAGATTAAGTGGCTTTCTGGAAGATGGGTTACGGTGTAAAAAATACCATTGTGAAAAATACCATTCTGCTTTATCCTTAGTTCTAGCCCATATATCCATTAACTCATGCCTGAAGCATCACCTCTAGGATTCAGGCTTTTCAAAGAGGATCCATGTGACAGGATCCTGAATTTAGATACACAAATACATGGTATCTGACTTTCAGAAATACCGAGCTTCTATTAAGCGAGCGACTATCTAAAAAGTGACAACTTAAAATCCAAAGCAGCACAGTACGATATGTAATAACAACTATGGTGCGTAATTTTTAATGTTTCTTCCTACAGAAGCATTGGAAATTTGTGTGTATACAATGGATATAGGTGTTCCCTTCTGCAAAGCAGTTTGCCAAGGAATGATAAAATCAAGATTATTGTAGTTTTCTACCGTGCGTTCCAAATTCCTATCCAAATGCTGTACTTTTGCATTTGTATATTGACAGCTAAGCCCATCGCTCAATTTACAGAATCCTGGTACTCAGAAAGAGTACTTTCTAAAAAAATGAGGTAGTCTGTCATGATCCCCTCTGTGTCTACTTAGGAAATATATGATGTTGAGTATTACTATATTCCTAGAAACTTCAGAAGTTCAAAGTAGATTACTGTATTTACTAGCATACTATCCAAAATAGAAATATAGTCACTCTGAGTTGGGTTGTCTGACTAGACAATTAATGTTTTTATTCTGTATGGTGCAGAAGCAAGTAACATATTTACAATTTCTCACTTGTGTAATCATACAGAAGGAATGATATTTGACTAAATAAATTTTAAAATTATTTTCAAAATAGAATTCTTGGCTTCTACCTAAAAAATGATAGTTCTTTTAGGGATGGGTAAAAATGTCTGTTTAATTTCAGATATGTGTGTTCTTTCTGTGGATTTATATTAGAGTAACTGAAAATGTTCAAATAAATAAAATGTTCAAATAAAGTAGAGATGGCAGGCTTCTCACGCTGACTTTAAAACTTGTTTCCCAAACAACAAATGTTTCTCCTAGTACTGTCTGTTATGCAGCATATTTTTAGTTTCTTGAAGTGTATTAGATTGAAATGTCCACCCAAATGAATTGGAAGTATTTCCTTATTTACTTACCAATTTAAATTTTTTTCTTTTTTTAAGGTTGCTTGATTATCCCATCCTGTTCTTACTATTGGTAACAATCTACATTGCATTTTAACAGAAGAACTGAATTCTTTCTGTAGTTTTTCATCTAATGTTTGCATATCTTAGTGGTTATGAGATGCATTCAGCATCATTGACCTGTCAGCGGAACCTCAGACTGATGTAACTTATTTTCCTTGCACCAAATTTATGCAAATCTGCATATTGAGAAACCACAAGTAAAGACAGTGTCCTGGTTTTGGACGATATTAGGTTTTATCAATGGACAAGAGACGGATAGGGAAGGCAGCAATTTATTAAAGGGTAGATATATGGGGGAATAAATGGGGTTATTTGCCAATTATGACCAGCCTGGACTCCCTCTGACAGACACACACACACACCCCCACACCCACACACACACCCGGAGGGCCCGGGGAAGGGAATATATATATTACNGTGAGCACTTTAGGAAAGGATGTAAATGGGATGTGAATTGGAGAAGAAGACTGGGAGTTTGATTCTGAATATGAAGGTATATTTTGAAAACATCCAATTTACTAATTAACCTTTAATCTTTTAAAGATTTTGTTTTAAATCTCTTCTTTGAATTCTCACAATTCACACAGAAAGAATTCTCAGCAGTTGTCATTCTACTCAAAACTGTTGATTACGGACATGTCCAAGTTAACATCTCTTTTTTGTGGTCTACCAGATACATTCTGCTGATTTTAGGGTGGCTAGTAATTGCAAGTAGAGATTTACAGCATAGCCTAATATACATATATCTTGATCAAGTTCACTAATGACCTACAGTAACTGGCTAAATCTTTTGGATGCAAATTGACATTAAAGAATTTTCTTTATAATAAGCTAGAGAGGATCTGAAAGCCTTTCTTCAATTCAGGTTAAGTTGCATTTAGTGAATCATCTTTTTCTTTTTTTTTCATACAGAATTTAATCCAGCATTAATACATTACTCACAGAAACAAGCTGAAAGCTCCTTCCAAAGGAGAAATTCTTTTCATGGTGATCTTCCCCAGCTGTTCAAAATAGCTTTCCTTTAGCTTCCTGATAAAGGAAGAATGTTCTTGCAAGAATTTTTCTCTGTTCTAAACTTTTTCCTTCCTATTAGATATCTGTTCTTCCTTATTGGATGCCATAATCCTTGGTTCTCACAGTATGAACAAAAACACATGCATTAGATTTTTCTAATTCTTTTCTGAGTTACCCATAAATTGTCTAACTTTATCATTCTGCACAATGTGGAAGTATTTGCTCTCTCTCTTCAGGACAGGGAAATAATTTGCAGCCAGACTGACACAACAGAGCTGAAAAGTCTGTCATAGATAGAAAAAAAAAAGGAAGGAAAACATGTATTGTTCTTCCCATGTTGAAATCTGTACAGCCTTTAAACAGAGAAAATGCTTCCTTTGTCCCTTCCCTTTTAATGGTGGTCCCCAGCCCTTGGAGAGCAGAATCACAGAATCACGGAATGGTTTGTATTGGGAGGGACTTTAAAACCAACCTCGCTGCCGTGAGCAGCAATGCCATTCACTAGATCATTCTGCTTAGAGCTCTGTCTAACCTGGCCTTGAACACCTCCAGGGATGGGGCATAATGGATGTGGTAGAATGAGGTAGACAGTTTTCCATATCTGATTCTGTGCTTCTGGAACTTATTCAGCCAGCTGCCTGTTCATCTTTCATTGGAATGATTTTGACAACCACACTCATAAGTAGATTTTACTCTACTAAATAATGACATCTTCCATAACCCTGGTGAATGCAACAACTCCCATGTGTTCTGTTCCCTGACATCTCCAAGAAGAGCCCCCAGCCAACTGAAGGAGGTCCCACAGTTGTAAGAACCAGGGTCTACAGCACCATGGTTGCAAGGTGAGACCTACAAGTAACATTACTTGGCCATCGGCAAAGACTTCCTTGCTATTAAAAACGTTCATCCTTGGTGACAAATACAATCCAGATGAAGGGAAAGGTATCTCCAAAGTGATCTATGGGCATCATCCTTCTAAACTGGGAAAAGGGGAGAATAGTCATTACTTACCATTACTCATTTTTTTCCCCATCATATTTCTTAAAGAGAGTAGAAAGTACAAATAGTAGAAAATTATTGATTTTGATTGTGGATAATGACTATATTATTGTGCTATTCCAAATAATGACATTATGTTACATTGTGTACCAAGGGGGGAAAAAAGCATCAAGCTTCAGATGGCTTTCATTTATGCAGCTCTCAGGATACTTTGAATAAATATTCAAATATTGGCATTTAAATAATTAAAAAATAATCAAACAAACAAATCATGATGATTAAGAAATGGAGGCAGTGTCTTTTCAGGATTTGTTATTTCACAAATTTCCACCAGTAAAAAATCTCAAAATCATGTTGCTGAGAATTCTCAGACTGCTAAAACTATTTAACATGTATCTCTAACTCTTATCATGCTAATTATTTACACTGAAGACAATATCCAATAGCTCACACCCTTTTAAAGTAATAAAGGATATTTTTCACAGAATACAATTAGAAGATGACCTCTATAATGTAGCTTAATAACTTTTCTCCATTTTTATTGTCACTGGTGCCACTTGTTAGAAGTGCTTGAGACATTGGGATCAACAATTGAAAAGAAGAGTGAAAAACCTTAACCACCTATGAAAAAAAGCCCCTGAGTCTTCTGGAATGAGGCACACTCACAAGATAGATGGTAAGTGCTTATATGTAATAACATAAATGATTGTTCTGTAACTTTTTGTATTAATATTTGAGGTGGGATAGAACCAAGAAAAAAAGAAACCTTGAATAAATACGAACTGCCTGTTAATTCTGGCTAATAACTTCTAGAGTAGATGTAAACTTACTTTGTAAGGGTGCTGAATGGATGTGAGCTGCTGGTATTAGCAGAACACTGAAAGCTAACAATTAAAAATCATTCTGCAATATATCATTCCAATGCTCATCAATAAAGTGTCTTAAATTCACTGTAGTCATTGGTAAGTTCTTTTTATGACAATCTAATAAGGTCAGTGCTTAGCTACTACAGCTCGTCCTACTAAAAAACCATTCTCAACAGTCATAGTTCTACAAAATTCATAGTTCAAAAAGATTCATGAACTTCCTTCATTTAATCAGAAAACTCAAACTAGGAACAAAGCTCTGCAGCCATGAAAACATGTTTTGAAACATTTTTTGTATTAGAATACTGATGAACACTATTGATCTTTTGTCTCAAGGAAAAAGAAAAAGAGCTGTATGAGTATAAGTGCTGTATTTATAAGGTAAATAAACAACACCCAGCACTGCACAGCCTTCATAGGCTATTGGATAGCTCTTAGGGGTGAAAAATATTCCAATCATGCATTGGCTTGGAATAACTTATTTTGGGTTTATCCTGCTTTACTAAACTGGAATATGTTTCTTCGAAGTTCTGAGCATACCTGACTTGATTGTAAAGACTTCTGATATACTAAGCACCACAAAAAAGGAAGCAACATACAAATTTCTTAGTACAGCAGCTCCCATTGTTGTTAATAGGTTTTGATATTGTGAGGTTGGAAGAGAAGATATTTTTTCATAAAATCTGTGCTAAGACTTAAGGTACTTGTACCTTTCGTTTTAATAATAGTTTGTATAATGCTATAAAATATTAGAATAATTAACTGCCATGCAAAATTAATAACTCCTTGTAAAATTTTAATATATCAGCTATTTCTTCTGTTTTTGTTTCTGGAAAAGCACCTTGACTGGCAATATTCAAAACAAGCTCTTGGTGTGTTTTCTGTCAGTGAGTCTTCCTTCTTGCTGGTGTGTTTGAAAATTGAGAATGGGGCAGTTCAAGAAATGCATTGCAAAAGATCAGGTAAAAAAAAATAAAGTTACATTTTCAATTGCCCATTTACTTGCACATTTTACTGTTGTGGCTAAAAACTGATAAAAACAGCATGTGAATGCTGATAGTGTATATGCAGTGGTGGCAGAACAGCCTGTGACATTTTCGTACATGCATGGCAGATTCAGCCATAATACCTATGGGAATCACCGTGTGCATTGGCCCACAACAAACTTGGCGTTCCCCAGTGACAGAAGTGAGTAAGCACTTCCCAGTTTGAGGTGACTTTTGGGGTGGGCTGGCATTTGCTCATTAACCTGGAGGATTCTTCCAGGGTAAGAAATACGACAGGGCATTCAGCTGACCTTGCAGCCCTTCAAGATGATAAATCAAGGTTTGATTTTCTTTGCAGAATGGGGCATGAGGTTGGTCTGTGCCTTCTCTGCAGTTTTAAGTCCACAGGGGAAATACGTGCAAGTTACATGAATAAGACACAGTGTATAAAAAGCATGCTGTAGGCAGACTTTTGAATTTAATATGTGTGGGTTCAGAGCTGAATCCATAGTGTACTGCTTGTTGCCTTAGCAGATCCCAAGTTGTTTCTCATTTCATGGTGGTACACCATGGTATGTTTGACTGGCTGCTAACCTTTGAATTCCTCTGTGGCTTTTTTTTGTTGTTGTTGTTGTTGTTGTTGTTGTTCTCACTTCCTCACTTCTTTTTTGGTGCTTCAAGTACACAATTGAGTTCCTACCAAGAATGTGAATTTCTTGAGGATTTTTCAGGTAGACTAACAAAAGAATAGGAAAGATTTTTTGTTCATTCTGTATTTTTTGTCATCTGTAGTTAACACAGTACTATTCTTTCTTTCCCCCCCCCCGAAAGTTTTAAAATGAAAAGCAAGTACAAATTATAGCTAACATTTATGAATACCCTGGAAGAAATTTCAAAGTAAAAGAATAATTAATCTGCTTGATAAATTAAATTCCTGGTCTCT
>VYZS01034689.1:3490-16882 GCA_013400695.1 Neodrepanis coruscans
ATTACTGGAGGCATTTACATCTTTGAAAGTATGGTAATTAAAAAAAAAAATGACTACAATACACTTAAAATAAGTGGATTAATAAATAGTTCATTACTATATAGATGTTTTAAATGCATACTTGCACTTAAAGTAGATGAACTAATATCTGGAATAAATCATTACAATAAATGCCAACGAGTTTTCCAGTGTAATAATATTTTATTCAAGTTGTTTGATGTTTATAGCTATATCTCATGTAAAGCAATAAATACCTTTATGAAAACAAAGCAATCTAGATTAATTCCATGCTGTTTAAGTGGGCTTTAGGCTGTTTTCTAGATATATATGCAATATTTAAAAAGCAGTTGTTTGGAATCAGGGAAAAAAAAGCAAACTTAACAGGTGAAAACGAATATCTTAATTATCTGTTTATCACAAGAACCTTATTGTCTCTGTGATGCCCATATGTAGCCTACTAAATGTAAAACTAAAGTTCCTGAAACTTACCATAAGACATAAGTTTTACAATATTGGATATGTGTTATTTTGAAGAGATAAAAAGCACCCCAAAAAAACCAAAATAAAAACCCCATGAAGACAGAGAGGCCTTCTACTTTAAAGATGAATCTTTTCCTCCACCTCCAAATTCCACTAGTTTAAATAAAAATGCAATTTTTAACATTGCTTGCCTCTTTCATAAAACATGACTCAATTGTCAGGTAATAAAAACAAAAACCTCCTGATTTCAATAGATATTAAAATAAAGCTATGGATTACTTCTATTGATCTTAGATATTTCAATTCACTCATAAAAACAGATAGTTCCTTTACATTTACTTTTCTCTTTTCTGGAACTTCACTACCTAAACCTTCCCCTTCTTCCCAGTTCAGAGCCCAGGTAAATGATCTTGTAAAAGCACATGTGTGCAATCCAGTCGTGGATATTCAGTAAAAGCTGTAACACAAATCCCTTGTCACCACAACAAGGATTCTCTAGTTACTAGGGTCTCTGATATTGCTGCAAACTGATTTCTGTTTAGATCTGCAACTGTTTCTCTCAGCTTCTCTATGAGCATCTTCAACTTCCTTCCACAAAATTTAAGCTGACTTTATTATAGCAAGCTCAGACATGAACCAGTCTGCTCAGAAATACCTAGAAACTCAAACCCTTGTCTTTCATCATTACTAATAATTAATTCCATGCAGAATAATTTCTCAAGCGTAACAAAACCCCCAAACCTGTTGAAACTTCATCCTGTAGTGATAGCAAGGATTTTCAGTAGCATTCAAGATGCATACCTTTGGGCTACACAGACTTAATGCTTGGTTTCTATATAAAATTTCTATTTCTCTTCCATTTTTCTTTGATAGTGCTCCCAGCATATTCAGCTAATTCCTGGCAATGTAAATTAAGCTTTTTACCTCCTACATTTTCAGTGTTGTTTAGTCATGTTTAACTGAAAACCTACATTGTAGACCAAATTTCTGGCAATTGTAAATTTGAAATGAGGTTTACTTTATACTGAAAATATGCATTACAGTACAAGTGTTGACATAAATTATAACATCATATTTTAGCCTTTCTGCCTACTGCACTACCTACAGCTTCTGCTCTTTGCTCAGGAACTGGATCTTTAATAGACTTCTTGAAATTAAAATATCTGCTATCTCTAATTATATTCAGAATGAATAGAAGCTTTCATTATCTGAAGTGAATACCTTTGCCTTAGAAAGAATAATACAGAAAAGCTTTTCTCATGAATGATGTTCCACTTTGAGCAGTGGCAGAAGTACAAAAACTCATCGCTATTTGTTTCTGTTCTGTATTGAGAACATTTAGGTTCTGGTGGCAGAAAAACGGTATCTTTAGGGCTGAGGGAAAACCTGGAATCTCTGTCAAAGCCTTTATAAGACAGCAGCTAGCATCCAAAAGCTGAAGACATTAACAGGACCAATGGCATTGTGTGAAAAAGACTGGCCTCCAACTCGCAAGCACTGTTTCACAGAGTTATCTGTGAAAGAACTTTTAATCAGTATTATTTATAAAGAATCATGACAGCCCACATATGAACAACATTATTCCATGAATTCTCAATATCCTTTTATCTTTTCAGATACAAATAAGCTTGTGAAGAATAATATCAAAGGAATCAATGTGGGCACATTTCCTTCATGGAATGGCTTGACCTCAAGAACAGTTCTGCACTGCAAAAGCAACACAGTGGCACTACACACATTTCCATATACTTCCAAGATAGGAATCTGCATAATATCTTTGTCTATTTACCAGAACATCTGTTATGTGTCAAGAGACATGTCCTAAAAACCTACATAATGCTAGATTTTATTTTTCTGTTAAGTGGAATTATGTTTATGTGCATTAACATTAGGAACCCAGGAACTTTACAGAGAAGTCGAACAGTCATCTGTTAAACATGGACAGTAATCAACTCCAGCATATAAGATTTGTGAAAGATCCCCACTGCCTCGCCACTTTAGGACACTTATTTTAGCACAACTCACTTGCCACCATTCTTGGTTACAGACATAGATTCTGTACTTCTAGACCGTTGTTTCTCAACTCAGAAACCGGATGATGAGAGAACTGCTTGAAAGACTTGTCATTGAAATCTCAGAATTCTCATGACTCTCTGATAGAAGTTTTCTTTCTGCCAAATCTTTCTTGCCTCTTAGAGAAATTATACCATTTTATGTATGACTTCCTTGTATAAGTAATTGGAGAGAAAATATCTACGAGAGAAGGCAAATGTACTGGAACTCTACTGCAAAATTAATAAAACTTGCAGTAGAAACAAATCTAATCAATGACTGAGGATAAAGCAGTAATGGGTGCTAGTTATCCCTCTCCATCCTAAATCTACAGTTGGAAGTGATATCTTCTAAGCTTTGATAACCTCCTTAATTAAAGTTTCCCTCCTAGCTTCTAAACAAATATCACTGAATGAAGTTGCATTACAGTCCTCAGGGGATTCTGTTGAGGAACAGACACATTACAATCAAAATGTTAAACCAGTCTTACGGAGCAGAAATAAGGTTTTCTAAATTATGTATATACCACTCCGTATTTCCTGTTTATGCAAAGAAAAATTTGTTAGTTGCTTTCTTTTCTTTGAAGCAAAACAATAAAAGAGAATAATTATCTAGGTATTCTTCAAACTACATGCATGATGAAGGGCACACAGAAAAAGATCAGTGATCAAACAACATGATACAAGCATAGAAAAAAATGAACCACACAATTGTGACCTCCAGAAATTTCACTGGTTGGAGTTTGTTGTTTTGAATGTTACAATTTCTGACAATCTTTTCTCTGAACTCCCTCCCCTCTCCTCCCCAATGTTATTTCTTACCTCTAGGTTTTTGTTTTCTCCCAGAAGTCTAGTTAAAAAAAAAAAAAGAAATTAAAAAAACTGCAAAACCCTGTAATTTTGAAACACTTCTTTCCTCGCTTCAAGGAAAGCTGAATGTGTGGTTTATTCATGCTTGTATTTAGTGGACATTTGTAGTCGTTACCTCAATTAACTTGTTTTCTGCCTTTAATTTCCACAAATAGGTGGCAATTTAGCTGAAAAGATCTGCCTTGGATGACAACTGAAAATGAATCTGTACAATATTTATTTTTCTGTCTCAGTTGGGGCTTAGCTTCAATAGACAGTTTGCAGCATTTTCTGAACTTTAAGATAACTGTCCAGTAGGTATTGCAATGCTACCAACACTTTGCCTTTTTCTCACATCTGCACAGTTAAAAATATACCTGACTTATCTTGAGATAACATTTGTGATAGGAATATATATTACAGGAAGTGGAATGCAGCTGAGCTCCTTAAGTCTACTAATCAAAGTGACAACTCATCCATAACAACAACACAGCATCACTACTACTAGCTGAGAACTCGATAATGATGTATTGGATGTCCTGTAACCCAGAAAAATCAAAAAATTTCATAGATGTATAAAAACTCAACTTTACAGAGAGAAGCTCTCGTAGTTCGGATCAAAGAACAACAGCTTTGCTCACGTCATGGCTCCCAGCAGCAAAATGGTGCTCGCCCTAATATTACTATGGGAAGGGATCTGGGGGTCCTGGTCCTGGGCAAGTTGAATATGAGTNTAGTTGCTTTCTTTTCTTTGAAGCAAAACAATAAAAGAGAATAATTATCTAGGTATTCTTCAAACTACATGCATGATGAAGGGCACACAGAAAAAGATCAGTGATCAAACAACATGATACAAGCATAGAAAAAAATGAACCACACAATTGTGACCTCCAGAAATTTCACTGGTTGGAGTTTGTTGTTTTGAATGTTACAATTTCTGACAATCTTTTCTCTGAACTCCCTCCCCTCTCCTCCCCAATGTTATTTCTTACCTCTAGGTTTTTGTTTTCTCCCAGAAGTCTAGTTTAAAAAAAAAAAAGAAATTAAAAAAACTGCAAAACCCTGTAATTTTGAAACACTTTTTTCCTCGCTTCAAGGAAAGCTGAATGTGTGGTTTATTCATGCTTGTATTTAGTGGACATTTGTAGTCGTTACCTCAATTAACTTGTTTTCTGCCTTTAATTTCCACAAATAGGTGGCAATTTAGCTGAAAAGATCTGCCTTGGATGACAACTGAAAATGAATCTGTACAATATTTATTTTTCTGTCTCAGTTGGGGCTTAGCTTCAATAGACAGTTTGCAGCATTTTCTGAACTTTAAGATAACTGTCCAGTAGGTATTGCAATGCTACCAACACTTTGCCTTTTTCTCACATCTGCACAGTTAAAAATATACCTGACTTATCTTGAGATAACATTTGTGATAGGAATATATATTACAGGAAGTGGAATGCAGCTGAGCTCCTTAAGTCTACTAATCAAAGTGACAACTCATCCATAACAACAACACAGCATCACTACTACTAGCTGAGAACTCGATAATGATGTATTGGATGTCCTGTAACCCAGAAAAATCAAAAAATTTCATAGATGTATAAAAACTCAACTTTACAGAGAGAAGCTCTCGTAGTTCGGATCAAAGAACAACAGCTTTGCTCACGTCATGGCTCCCAGCAGCAAAATGGTGCTCGCCCTAATATTACTATGGGAAGGGATCTGGGGGTCCTGGTCCTGGGCAAGTTGAATATGAGTCAGCAGTGCCCTGGCAGCCAGGAGGGCCAGGCATGTCCAGGGGGACATCAGGAAAAGTATCACCAGCCAGTGGAGGGAGGGGATTGTCCCGCTCTGCTCTGCACTGGTGTGGCCTCACCTTGAATATTGTGCATAGTTTTGGGCACCACAATGTAAGAAAGATATTAAGCTATCAGAGAGCATTCAAAGGAGGGCAAAGATGGTGAAGGAGAAGCTATATAAGGAGCAGCTGAGGTCACTTGGTCTGTTCAGCCTGGAGAAAAGGAGACTGAAGGGAGACCTCACTGCAGTCTACAATTTTCTTGTGAGGGGAAAAGGAGGGGCAAGCACTGATCTTTTCTCTGTGGTGATCAGTGACAGGACTTAAGGGAATGGCCTGAAATTGTGTCAGGAGAGGTTTAGGTTGAGTATTAGAAAAAAATTCTTTACCCAGAGGGTGGTCAGGCACTGGTCACAGCACCAAGCCTGACAGAGTTCAAGAAGCATTTGGATGATGCTCTCAGGCACATGGTGTGATTCTTGCGGATGGTCCTGTGCAGGGCTAAGAGTTGGACTCGATGAACCTTGTGGGTGCCTTCCAACTCAGCATATTCTGTAATTCTGTGATCTTCAAGCAGAGAGCAAGACCTGACTCAGAGTACCTCTCTCTCTGAGCATCCCACATGCAGGATGCAGTAGCATCCACTCCCTAGAAGACAGAAGCTATTCTCTGCCTGTCTCTCACTAATGCACAAATGCAGAAGAACATTGTTAAAAAAAACCCAAACAATAAGAGTTGGGGAAAAGGGAACAGAATTAAAGCTAGAGCTGTTCCCCCTAAAAACCTGAAGCATCTGCCTCCTGCCCACCTCTATAGCAGAAAAGAAACTGTGCAAACAGAGCTGGCTCAGGACTTTAACAGGGAAGAGGCTAATAACTTACAAACAAACAAAAAAAAATCCAGCAATAACGTTCACTTGAGAGCATACTTGGAGATGAAGATGATTATTAAAAGCAAAAAATCCAAATATTTTAATTTTAAAGCTTTCAAATTTCCCCTGAAAGAGGATTTTTTTTTTTCCTCAGTGGGTGTCCAGAGGGGGCTGGCAAGTATCCACATCTCTTGTAGGCGCTGGCTGCACTCCTCTTGAGCTCTGGTCCTGCATCTTCCTTCCCTCCCATGTATGCCCCAACCTCCTTTATTCACCAAGGAATCGCTGAATCGCTAATCTGTCCACACACGAAGGTTGGTCTCGGCGCGGAGACGGGAAGCGATGTTGCCGCGACCGTGTCCATGGCAGAAAGAGGAAGATGGCGTCTGCTCTCGCCTTTTTATAGGGGACCCTCTTGGTGCATGTGCATGCGCAGATGGCCCCCAAGGGGCCGGCCTTCCTCTGATTGGATGATTAGCACCCGGGCCCCACCCCCAGTAGGGTCCTGCGTGCACACGGAAGTGCCGGGACGGGCCGGAAGTGCGGACTGATCATGGCGGCGCCCTCAGTGCCCTGGCCCCGGCCGCATTGGCAGCCGCCACGCCGGCCCTGCGCACCAGCGAGAGCCGCTGCTGCGGTCACGTGCCGCCGGCTCCGCTGCCGCTGCCACATGCCACTGGCACCGCCACGGCTGCTGGCGCTGCTGCGGCTTGCAGCAGCGCCAAGCTCCAACCACGGACGGCCACGCCGCCTGGCGTGAATATGGTGGGGGGAGGGGGCCACCGCACCAACGCTGTGGGCGGGGAACGCAGCCACGCCGGGCTAGCCAGGCATGTACGCGCGCGCGCGCACACACACACACACCCTCCCCCATGCCGGGGGGGGGAAAAGGGGGGAAAACAGCTTTATCTTCTAAGCCACAACAGGAATAACATCCCAAACAGTACTATCCTGCCTGTAAAGAATTGCTTTCTCAAGTGTTCCCTCTCATTACTTAGTTTTTGACTATTAACACCACACCCACAAGAGCAGTCTGACAGCAAAATCTCACGAGTGCATACAGGTACATCTGGATGTTGCAGCTAGATCTAAGAAATAATTTAAGTCAAATTCATAAAGAAGCAAATTAATCTTAGAGGGAACTTCATTGGGATAAACTTTGCTCCCATTTTTCTAACATCAGTTGGAGCAACTTACTTCCCATAATGGTGTTGCTCTGATCAGAACCACTACAACACTACAAAAGAGCAGAAATTTGTTTGATTTAGCTGTGGATGAGCAACAAATGGGATCTTGTTCCTGCCACTGAAAGCATTTTCAACAGTGCTTTTCAAAATGTGAATTAAAAAAAAACATTTCAAAGTGTGAATGTGCAAATGTTTCTGTTGGATTTGTGAGATCTCCCCGAGTTTTCACAATTAATTGGCTAAGCCATGCCAGCTGTGCCCATCCAGCGCTGCCTGAAATCCCATTGCACTACCAAGAAGATGCCACTCTTGACAATGTCAGAAGGTATTTTCATCCACTTACTTTAAAAGGGGGAAAGTAGCTTTTCCAATGAATTTTGTTGCCTGATTTACAATGCTACCCTGGGAGAAAAATCCAAAAATTTGCACAAACTGTTAGAAGAGCCTTAATTGCAACACATTACAATAAGCTTATTAAATAGAGGCCTGTGATTGAAGGTGATTGCACAGCTTCTGTAATTAACAGGTAATTAACAACAGTGCACAAATGGACTTGTTTGCCATATATTTTAAGATTTTTAAATACTCACAAAGTATATTCTCCCTCTTCTTACCTGCCCAGACCTAATCAGTTGCTATTGCTGTTCTTTATTACTTGTTAAGTACCTTCTCTGTGTTTGGTGCCTGCAGGATCCTTGCAAAGTGAAAACAGTGTTTGAGTTTTAAGGAGCTTAAAGGGGATTTTTTATTCAAGCTATGGGAGACATGGTCTCTCATCCTCTCATCTCCTTCCTCCTTCAGTTTGACTCTTTCTGCTTCACATCATATCTGCTTCATATTGGAGGCAGGGTTCCACCAACCATAGTCTTACCTTCATGATCCTGAAAGAGATTGAGAATCACACTGTGCTGGCTGCCCATCAGCAACAGGACATCAAATGCAGACATGGCTCTCCTATGGTCCTGCCAGGAAATAGCTGCTATGCCCTTTCCTTGCAAGGATGTCCTGGTGAGTGCAGCGTCACCTGGACAGCTGGATATGGAGATTAGCAGACAACTACCCTCAAAGTGATAATCACCTCTCATGCATTACAGTCCTACATATTCAGATTTTCTCTTTTCTACTTTATTACTAACATGGGTGATGTAAGACTTTTAACCAGGAACTCTACATTACATCTTCATAAGGTGAGGAAGCAATCTGCTTTGTCACAACCCAGAAAATATATCCATATTATTCCTCTTTATATATTCCTTTTATATTGACAAAGACACACAAGAAAAAAAGAAAAAAAAGAGGAAAAAAAGAAAAACAAAAAAGAAGGGGGGATTAACTATAGTTTGATTTTTTTTTCTAGAGCACCCATCTTCAGGACCCTTAAAAGATTATTTCTTTATCTTCATCATCTTCCTGTCCCCTTGACAATGCCTGGCCTTCTTCCCTCCTCATGTTACACCTTGTTACATGTACCTCACTGTGGCTTCAAGAAAAGTCTTCAATTTACCCTCTAACCTGACCTCTGCTGTCATGCAGCAGACCTTGTAACCTTTTCCCTTCCTTACCTCTTCCCCTGACAACTATTTTCTGTGAAAAAAAAGCTGTTGTTAAACCGATTCTATTTATAGGGGCTACATACAAATGAAGTTGTGCCTTTATCTTTGCTTTGTGTTCAGAAGAGACAGCAGACAGTGTTTCTGGGTGGTCACTGGAGAAGTTGCTGAGGCTCTCACCTATCTCCTGTCTACCAAATTGCATCTCTGATACTCTTCCCAGCCCTGGGCAAAAACCAAAAGACATTTCTCGTAGGTCTGGAGCAACAGTAGACTGGTTAATAAGAGTATTAGTCAGCACATTTATCACGTGCCGTATAAAAACAGCGGCATCAAACATCTGACTTGTGTGACTGCTACCCCAAGATGCACTTCTTGTTTTTCAAATAGTATTTTATCAATGCTTTTTTTTTCTAAAAAATGTTTTAAGTCTCTAATATATATTTCTCAGTGTAGGCACTATCTACACCTAGCTATTTGTGTGCGACCTCATTTTTGTGTGTTGCCTGAATCCTCCTGAGCAAACAATCCCACCCAAAAGCATGACATTGTGAATTGAAATTCCAGGGAACCTGTAGAGTTCTCCATAAAAGCTTCAGTGTATTGGACATACTAGAAAAAAGTTTGACTATGTCCAACTGGAGTGTTTTCAAGTTGTATCTTATTTCTACATAATGCACTTTTGTTTTGATTTTATTTTTTAACTCCATAGATTGACACATTATGCAGATTCGTTTTTTCTGGAAAGGATTGACACCTGTATGACAACTGTCCCACTGTTCCTGCAGTCATATGCATTTTTGCTGTCATTATTACACACATCTTCCCCTTTGCCATGAAGCCTCCCTAAATGTCTTGTGCATCTTTCAGTGCAGTTCAATAAAAACATCTCTGAACAGGCAATGTGAAAAAAGCTCTGCTTCTCTAAATAAATAAGATGCTCACAGGTCTCAGTTAGTACAAAACTTTCTTTCAATTCATTTATGTCCAAGGATATTGACACATACTTGCCCTGCCTCCACATGCCTAGTCACATTAGAGGATTTCAGTTACCCGTACACTTAAGCACCCATGGCTTCAGATATAATACAGATTCCAGCAATTCTTCTCCCTTCTTCCGCACTGGAACAAACTGTAATGCTAAGGCTTATTTGCTTCTCTGTTCATAAAAGGCACAGTACTGCACAGCAATGTACTTTAAAAACTGGAGGTCTGTTTCTAAGGTATTGTGTAAACTAGATTATAAGCATCTCCATATTTAAGACAATATGCAAAGAAAAGAGCAGCAACAGGTGAAATAAAACAATGTATCTGGCCCAATTGCTAACCATTAATTCCACCAATATATCAGAAAACATTCAAAAGTAGTTTGTTGTCACTGTTCTATTGTGGCAAGAATCAATACTTCTCCAAATGGCTTGACAGCTGCACAGGAAAGATTAGCATGGAAGTTAGTTTCCCTTGAAAGAAGACCAGAGAATATTAATTTGCATCAGAGACTTCTGTGCACTTTCACATTTCACCACAAGCATAGAATAAAGAACAGAAACATATTCTCTTTCAACAGAGAATAGGAATTTCATCAAGTTAAATAAACATACTTGACCTATGAATATTACTGGTCTGAGAGATAGCAGACCCAACAATTAAACATGTTGCAGCACTATTTTAATATGGCAACAGTGATGCTGGTAATTTCCACAGTGCTTCATTATGATCTCTCCCTCCAACTAGCAAGAAATATGCAATGTGTCTAGCCGGAGTCACAGAAACAAAGATACAGAGCTAAAATACAATTGGCCAGCTTTGAAACTCACAGACATTTGGTAGTGAATTTCTTCACATAAGTGTTTTGCTGGTTTTTGTGGGGTTTTTTTAAGCAAAAAGAAATTATGGGAAATTTTACAAGCTTAGGGTGCCTGCCCTATAGCAAAAAAAAACCCCAAAACAAAACTACAAACCCAACACTTTGGAAAAATAAGTGAGCGTTCCACTCAAAAAAAAAAAAAAAATAAAGCCAACTGCTTTATTTAACTGTGTCCAATCCAGGACAAAATGTCAAAATATTATTTCAGCTTTTTATCTCTGCCTCAGGTGAGGAATTTAGTTGAGTGATATTTAAGTAATGGGTAGATGCATAAAAATTTGCAAAGCTGACCTATGTCAATCTTTTCTGTCTGTAATCATCAGCATTTCGCAGCAGAAATCATCCTTCTTTCCCTGTCATCAGTTTAGTGACATATGGTCTCAGTCATTGTGTTTCATAGTTCTAAAATCTGTTCTCAGTAAGAATATGAGAACACTGATAATTCTCATGCAGCAAAAAGTCAGTGGAGAAATGATCCAGTTCTCCATGTCTAGCCTTTCAGCTTCCCCCTAACTTTCACATCCCACTGCATCAGTCCTTGCAGCTACTGGGACAATTAAAGAAATTTAACAACCATCCCCTTCTTGATGATGGGAGGGAGTTGCAGGCTATTTTCAAATTCCAGATAAAATAAGTCCTCACTCCCCTTCCAACACAGAAAACTCGACAATAATAAAGATCTAATTTTAGCGTATTTAGGACCCTTTCCCTGTTTCCTTCAGGACTTGACAGGAGCTCTAAACTGTCTCCACATAACATAGCGTATGAACACAAAGTGTTCATAAGGTCTGAAGAAATGAGTTTTGCTGTAACTAAGTCTTGTGCTGGAGCAAGACTGTGTAAAATGCCTTCAATTCCTCACAGCACCTCTGGGCAATGACTGCTGTGGGGAGGGAAACAGTAGAAGTTGTTGGTTTTTATCTTAACCGTAAATTAATTTTGTCCCCAAATTAATGCTTTATGACTCCTTGGGACTTGGCTGCATGCAATAGATTTTTGGTCTCCACAGCCATGAAGAATTGCCTGCAATTACAGAAGACTGGATGGGGACTAGTATGAACATAGTGATGAAAGGGACTGCCTATGACTACCAGTGTAAACAAACAAAAGAAATACAGAAATCCATGTGCTTTCTAAGTTTTAATTTGTAGCACATGTGTGGAATTAGCACAGTTGAGAACATGGAGAGTGGCTGATTTATCCATGAAAGACAAGTGAGACATACAGACAAGTACCATGGGTACAAGAAAAAATACTGGTCCCTCTATTCCCTTCACTACTTTTGACACTGACAGGTGCACATCATACAGACAGTGTGATACACTGGCACGCCCTGCTAAAAGAACAAGGAGAAAACGAGGCATTCCCTTTCCTGCCATGGTACAAGCAGTGACCAAGATATTCTGGTAGAGAGAAACTGAAAAAAATCTGAAGTTTGTAAAATGAAACATTTAAAACATTGAAACCGAGGGGTGCACTCCCATTACTATTACTCAGTAACAATCCAGAGTAAATAAAATGTGACTGTTTCGGTCAGTAAAAAATTTCTCTTACTAGTTCTGAAAAACAACTTAAAACATTCCAAATTCACAACGAAACTGGTACCCATAGTACAACATACATAGCCAGACATCTATATTACTCTTGTTTGGTCATGGTTTTACTTGCTATGAAATCACTAAGGGGCAATAGTTTGAAAGAACCCAAAAATATACATGAGAAGAATATTAAAATATATCATCTAGTAGTCACCAGGTCAGAGCACATACAAAATTTAAATGCAAAGAAGCAGCATCTAAAACATTTCCTCCTTGTTTTTCATCCATGCCTTAATTTGGGCACTAATTTTCTTAAAATGTTAGGAAGGTAAAAAAAGGATTCCCCTCCCACTCCCCACACTGAGAGACTATTTTAAAGTGGTGGGTATGTATTTCCGCATTTTAGAAAATTAAGGTATTAATTTTGGAATACATACTTTCATATTCCTTGGGTCAATTATTTACATTAGAATAGTTTGACAAGTTTCTCATTAATAGAAGGATGAACACTACTAAAAATTCTCATTAGACCTAGAATGCATCAGAAATTATTAATTTGTATTCAGAAAGGCTAGAAATCACAAATTTAAAAAAAATTAGGGAGACATCTAGTCATCTGAGGGGGCAAATAAGCTTTGGTTCCAACCCCTTTCCCAACTGTGATGTATTTCTGTGTCTGGCAGAGAGTATTACAAGAACCTTTTTAAAAGTCAGAAAATATTGCCTTCCAGGGAAAATCCTGTTCCTTTATTTTAGCATATGGCCATCAGACTTCAGTTTTGGAAAATGTACACAAAGACAGTATATATAGTACTGTTGGGTAGTATTTTAGTGCTGCTCTGGCATGTTAAATATTTAAGTAGTGCAGATATCATCCTCTTTTGTGTACATTTTCACAGCAGACTGTTAATTATCAAACTTAAATTTTCCCAGAAGTAAGTTGTCAAGTATAGACACAGAAAAAAATAAGCACAAGAAAAAAACCAGCATGCTTCAGTACGTACTCTGCTGTTTCCCCTCATGTATGCATGTATTGCAGATCAATACAATCATTTACCTGCTCTACAGCTGATACTGTCAACTAATATTACAGACCCACAGCTATGTGCACTGGCTAATTGATTCCTTCCCTTTGTGTCCATCTAACTTGTCCCCCCTGGACAGAGTGACATTTTAAGTTTGGAGATCTGATTTTCATGTGAAATGG
>VYZS01034695.1:5515-18188 GCA_013400695.1 Neodrepanis coruscans
TAAGCAAAGAGAAGGAACGAATTCTGCTGAAAGACAAGACACCAGGAACATTTTTATTAAGGTTTAGTGAGAGCAATCTGGGTGGAATTACCTTTACTTGGGTGGGTCAGCGAGAAAATGGTAAGTATAATTAAAAAAAAAACAAAAAACAACCAAACCAAAATCCAACACAGACTCAGCAATATATCTGTAATACAAGAGTTTCCTTTTGTTTGAAAGTAAAATTCATGTGTATCGTGTCTTAGTATCGTTACAAGTAATGTGTTTTCTGAAACACAAAACAAAACTCTGACAGTCTACCCCTCACTTCTTTATATTAGCTAAGCTCTTTAAAAGCTGTACCTGCTTACTACAGGCTTTAAATTTGTTCCCATGTGTGCAGAAGTTGTATATTAAAAGACACTGATATTGGTAAGAACAGGTAAAACCTATGCAAATGTAAACTTCAACAGAAAAGCAAAAATGAGTTCCAACTGCAGATGTTGATCTATTAATTACCAACGTTTTTGGTGCCTTTGTGTTTTTACAGGAGATGTAACATTTCATTCAGTGGAACCC
This sequence comes from Neodrepanis coruscans, assembly GCA_013400695.1. Taxonomy (NCBI): domain Eukaryota; kingdom Metazoa; phylum Chordata; class Aves; order Passeriformes; family Philepittidae; genus Neodrepanis; species Neodrepanis coruscans. Next base: position 6,074 of record VYZS01034695.1, read on the forward strand.
TACAACAAAGGTCGCTTATCTGCCCTGCCTTTTGCTGACATACTGCGTGATTACAAAGTTATTATGGCAGACAACGTTCCTGAAAACCCTCTGAAGTATCTGTATCCAGATATTCCCAAAGATAAGGCCTTTGGCAAACACTACAGCTCTCAGCCAAATGAAGGTTGGGCTCCACTTCTCTATCTACCCTTTCTGCAAAGCAGCTGCAAAGTCAAAAGGCAATTTGAGGAATATGGGGAGAGGAGGAAGAAAACAGATTAAGATGCCTCCTTTAATAGTAATCTTCAAGAGAAGTGATTTAACATGTGTCTATCATTTAGACAGATTCATTTTGCAAATANCCCATTTGAACTCAAATTCCTACACAACTCCAAAATATTTGGAGGCTACAATTTTTTCCCCTCTTAATTTTAATTCAGTGGACTTTGACTAATGCTCCAATCCTCTAAAATTTTATGTATATGCTTAATTTCATGCAAAAGACATTGCTGAAGCTGCACTGTGCAGACAGAGCTCCACACAAGCATTTGCAGAACTGAAATCTAGAGGCTGAGTCTCCCAAGCTTATAGAGTTATTGTATATTTGCTTTTGAAAGTCTAAGGAGATCTCTTTCATCAGTTGTGGTATTATATTCTGAGGTGGTGATTCATATCAAGGAAGCACAGACAATTATGTGACTAAAACCTGAAGTCAAGGACTAATCTCAGGAATTCCCCTCACTTTTATGGCTGTTTATTTATGCAGAAACAGGAACTTTTCAATTTATTACAGTCTGCATGGCTTAAAGCAAATAATCAATTTCAAATAAATTATAAAATTACTAGGTAATATTTAATTTCTGTAATATTTATTTTAGTCTCAAAGCCCTCAGATGGAGGAATCAAAGGCTATGTTCCTTCTGTATTTATCCCAGTCTCCAAAATGTAAGTATCATCACAGATATATTAAACTGTTATTTTTATTTCCTTTAGATCCCTTTTCAGAGTTTTTCCTGACTCCCTTCCCCAAACTATTTGAAAATAGTTGGGCATAGAAATATAGTGTGTGATTTCATTTGTCCAAGGACTGCTAAACACAAGAAAGGGAAGTAAAGAACTTCACCTGTACAGTGCTTTTCTCATTCATGTGGCAAAACATTTCTAAAAATCGAATGCAGATTTTAAGGTACTCTGATCTACTTATTGTTCACTGTCCTCTTTTTCTGTCCAGCAACTGATTTTCAGGCCAAGGAAAAAGAGGATAAACCTGACTATCTCCCACGTTTTTAAGTGTATAGCAGGTTGTTGGCACATACTTGCAGGGCCACCAGCAAGCCCAAGTACAGGGTTAACTAAAGAGACATTCACCATTTTCCACTAATATGCATGAAGTTGGAGGGATTTTCTTCTAAGAATAATTTTGTATGTTTTGGTTTTGCTTGTCTTTTTTTTTTTAGCTTAAACGATCCTACAGAACCACATTCTCCATCAGATCTTCTTCCAATGTCTCCAAGTGTTTATGCCGTGCTGAGGGAACACCTGAGTCCCACAGTCATTGAAACTGCTGTAAGTGGTGTAAACTTTTCTATCCATAAGTTAATACTAAGCAATCTGGATAAGCAGAACACAGATGTTGGTTATTAGAAGGCTGCTTGCACAGTCATAAAAGAATCAGAGCTCTTTATCACCTGCTGTATTACATTCTGAAACAATGGTGCACATATTTCCTATTCTAAATGGTACAGGATACTGCAAGTATCTTGCAGTGTTACATGGAACTGCCTGACACGCTGGCCAATGAACCATGAATGCCAGATCCAAGAGTTCTTGCACAAGCAAAAGCTTGACATTGATAAACACATGACAGTTATATTAATTCTACAGATAGCAAAAAGGCCTGGACTTGCTCAGAGGAGCTGTACAAGGAACATAAAAATTTCTGATTCAGCAAGCTTGCACAGTTTTTTCATGCAGCACGTTTTAACGTGGGGTACCAAAGTATGAAACTAAAAGTCAACTAAAACGCTTTCAGCAAAGAAAATTAATACTAAGTATTTAGAAAGACTGGGAAAATATGAACATTAAAAAACATTCCTCTTTTACTTTCTGACAAGAAGTTGTGTCCTGAATCATCATCATCAGAGTCCTTAGAGCACTCATGTATACCCAAAGGGGATTTGTCCAGCAGACTTCTCTCAGGAAATATAGCAGTGTTTTGGCTTTAGCAGCTTTAAAAGAAAGTGTCCTTTTTTAATACTAGGTCTTAGTTTTCTCTACATTCAATAACAAACTAGTTCTTCAGCTGAAAACAAAATAACTGGCCTGATTTAAAATTCTGCACTGAAACCTACTACACCCTAATCCAAGACATGTTTCCACTGATTTCTGTTTTGGTTTATTCCTATGAAAACAGCTCTGACCTTCTAAATCTGCACTTGTGAACTATGTACAGATTTGGATTTCCCGAAGTTTTGGCAGTTTAGAGAAAAGTTAGCTTCACTTTCATTTACCATCAGGCTCCAAGCCCTTTTTGTTTCCTCTAGCACACATAGCAAATCTCAAAACATCTGTGTTCAGAGCTTCAGACCACCACTGTCTTTTAGGGTCCTAACCAAACAAAAAGAATGTATTTAACTCCTCTAGTTAACCACCAAACACAATCATGTTGCGGTTTTTAAAGGTACTAAGACAAGTGGTTCAGTACTGCTAGATGGTGAGTGATATTTCTGTAGGCTCTTACTAGAAATGTTTTTCAAGTTCTGCCAGAAATTGTATGAGAAAAATAGTTATAGACAATTTTAAAATAATTCCTTCCTTTTTCCATTCTATTTACCTTGCTAAATGGAAATGAGGAAAATGTGGAGGCTTTTGCTTTATCACCCGAAATTCACACAACAATCTACCATCGTGAAGACCTGGCTAAGTACAGTAAGCAGACAATCTGCATTATTAAAGCAATAATTTTTCTCCAATATCAATAAAATAGCACTGCGTGAGATACAGAAAACAAGAGTGAAATCTACAGCAGGACAAAATATCTGAACTCAATAACTCAGTCTTAGCAGGATATGCAGAAGACTGCAGAAAGTGTTCCCTTCTATTTCCCCCTCTCCCGATTCCCTTACCCACCAGGAAAACAAGACTCAGGAAGAACCCTGTTAAACATATCCATAGGCTGCAAGAACCACAGCAGTTCATACAAAAATAAATTTTTATTATTGTTGTTTCCTACTGATTGTTCTCTAATAAGCATTCATATATTTTGTAAAGAATTAGAAACAGGATCCTCAGATCCTTACCAGTTTTTATTACATTGTCTAAGTCACACTGCAGTTACCTTGAGCCAGAGAAGGTTTCATCTGCAATTACTTTTGAATGTATAGCTCTAAGTGCCATGAGACTAATCCTTTCCTCCTTTTCTTCCAGCTGAGCTCTCCTTACTCAACTGACTGAAGTTCACATACCGGAAAAATTAGTAATTGTGTGAACATTGGATGAATTAAAGATGTTTTTTTACTGTCATCTTTGTAAACCAGCTTTTCCTGGAAACTATTATGTTATTCTTAGGCCTCTCTCTGTTATCAATAACATGTAAACAAGGAATTTTCTCCCTAGTGATTCAAATAGACTTCTGCAAGTCAGATTTGCAGTTGTCAGTGATAAAAGACCAAATCCTTTTTGGTTTGGAAGTCATCTGTGTTCAGAGGGGTCCTGGCAGAGCTAAATTTCACATGCAGAATTAACTAACACCAGAGAATTCCTGTAAATATCAAAGCATAAAAACAAAATATGTTTTGCTTCCAAAAACAGTGTATAAAGATAACTAAAGACATTAATGTGCTTGGAGAAATTAGAATTTATTATGTTAAGGACTTTCTCTTTAATCATAATCTTGTACACCACTGGTTTAGATTCTATTTCAAAGCAAAGATTCCCATTCTCCGAGTTCAAATGTCCCAGAGGTGTTTGGAACATTTTTCTCTCAAGAAGAACTACCTTCAGCATAGATTTTTATCTGACCCTACAGCAGAAATTGTGGAAGACAGGTAGGCAAGACTGGGGAGAGAAGAGAGTTTCAGAAAGGAAGTAGACACAAAACTTGTGGTGACAAAAAGGCCGTGTCCATTTTGTCACTGGAAGAAAGGAAGTTTTACTAATTCTTTCTCACAAAATAGTTGCAGAAGCACTTGGATACTACAGCAAGCACTATCAGAAAGTCTACAAATGAAAATCCAAAACCAAGTGGGAAGCACACTTTTAAAAACTTAATATTAAAGAGCTGCAGCATTTGCCAACCACTGGACAATTCGTGCTAAAAGAGAGATTATTACATGTCTGTCTGAGGCTCATTTAATAAGGAAAATAACTAGTTTTGTCTAAATGGCAAATTGCCCTTTTAAAATATTCTTTTTTATTTTTTTTTCTTTCTGGCACTGTTTAGTGCTGGGTTTGTATTGTTCGGTTTTCTTGTTGCATTTTTAACTCTCTAAAATCTGTGTTAAACAGGCAATTCCAAGGACACATATACAGGCTCAATAAAGATCTAAATCTTGTCCTCAGAATACATGGTTAATACATGCAAAGTTCTCAAAATACAAACCCTTGAACATTTGCACCTTAACTGTTTTCTTGAGCAGGTACAAATTAGATGTTTGTGATGAAAACATAACCTCCTCTAGTCAGTAAGACATAGATTTTACTTTCATTTCTCCTTTTTCACTCGCTCTCTTCACCCATACTATTTGTTAGTTGAAAGCAAGCAAACAGAAACAGAGTAATGAGATATTTCTGTGATACACGGGAGTAGATTTCAAAGAAACAAACACATCTCTGTTCATTGACCCGAGTGATTTAAACTGAGCTGCATGTAAGAAGTCATTTTCTCTCAGGAAGCATCATGTATAAATAATTTCCCCAAACAAGAGCACTTCTGTATATAGTCTGGTAACACATGTAATTTATATAACCAGCATGAATAAAACCAGATTTTGGCTTCAATTTACGTAGCTGAACCTCTGTGGAGTTTTTTTCAAGACACACAGAAATAGTCTTGTTGATCTCGAGTCTGAACTACAAGCAGTAACACAACGGCTTTGTACTACAAACAGCAAACACAACTTTACCTTGCATCAGCAATCATATGCCTTCTCATTCTAACCTCTTCTCACAATCTTAATACAAACTAACTGGGGGAGTCATATTTTTGACCATCTAAATCTCATGAGAGGTACTGTAAAAAGGCACCAGACATGACACGAGACAATCTCCTCTCTCCTTGCTCTCCGTGCAATGCAACCCTTCAAGACTCTTAAGTATGAATTTCAGCACTATATAATTGGTGTTACTGAACAGCATCGTGGATCAGGTGTTGGCATTACAGTTTCTACTATTGCTTTAAACAGATTTTGCAAGGAGGAAGTTTAACATTTAGTTGAAAGACCTATGACTTTAAAGCATTTTAATGCTTTAAAGGAACACTGGAGTAACTTTCTGTAAGATAAATATGTACAGCCCAAGCCTCCTTCCATCAAAAAATCGAGAATTTTTTTCTTTATGTCACTACAAGTAAGAATAGGGTTCTCTAGTAAAATGATGGAGAAGGTGGGAAAACACAAAAAATAGGCGCTTCAGACACTGCTAGGAAAAAAAAAAAAAACACACATCCATTTAAGTACTTTTACTGTGTTTATACTTCCGCTGTATTTTGCGGCAACAAATTAAAAAAACAACGGAACTGTTCTGTGCTTTGGGTCTTGGTACATCACTGTGTCACGATCCTAATAAAAAACACAACGTGAAAACTGCCAGTTATCTTCTTCCATAGCTTTTATTTATAGCCGCGTTTATATACCCACTGCTCCACAGTATTTCACGCCACCAAGTTTCCCAGAGTTTCTATTTACTCGTTTCTTTCATGGAACACGAACCGCCCCCTCCATCTGAGGTACCCCGGAGACCCGCACCAAAGCCTGGACCTCAACATCCCGGTCTTTGCCGACACGGGACAGAACCCAAACACACCAAGCAACGGTGCCCTCGCAAGAAAAGCGGGATAAAGGAATGGGAAGGGCGTTTGCAGCTTGTCAGCACTGTTGTATCCCGGACGGGAGTCAGGGTCACGGCCCCTGTGCCACCAAGCGCAGCTGTCCCTGTCCCCTCCTATTCCCCGGGCTGTTTCGGTTTCCCTTTCCCTTCCCCTCAGCCCGTCCCGCTCCCGCCGCTTTCCCCGAAATCACGTGGAGCCGCTGGCCGCCCCCGGACCGCCCCTCGCGCCCCCGCGCCTGCGCACTGCGCCGGCTCCCGAGGCAGCTGGAGCCGGGAGCAGCGGGGTCTGCTGGATCTGCCGGGCTGGGCGCTGGGAAAGGCTCCCGGAGCCGCCGCCGCACCGACAGGTGAGGGGAGCCGGTCTCGGCGGGGCGGGGGAGCCGTGTCGGCGCCTCGGGGGATGGGGCGGCGCGGTGAATTCCCGGCGTAACTGAGTTGTCGCTTCCTCGGAGCGCCCCTGCCCTTGGCCGCCACCGGGCGGGATCAACCACCGAGCTGTCCCCTTTCCTGCGGTGTCTCTCTCCGGTGACAGCGGGAGTCGTCTCCCAGCGGTGCTCATTCCTGGCAGGGGCACCCTGGGGGCATCGCCCGCCTCCCGGGCTCTGCCCTCACCTGTTGCATCTGCTCCCGAATCCTGCATCCCCCTAAGCGCCTCTCGGCTCTCCTTGACAGCTGCACCCTGCATCCCCCAGCAGCGGACGCCTGTGCCGGGCTGGGCTCCCCACGCTCCTGCTGTGGCCGCTCCGTGCGACACGCGCGTGGCGCTCCCTGTGCCTGTCCCTGTCCCTGCGGGAGCGGGGAACACGCCGGGGGAAAGCGCTGCCCGCCGCCCTTTGCTCCCCGGCTGCGCCGCCTGGTTCGGCCGCGATCACCCGAGAAGGGCATGGAAAAAGTTAGAGAGGGGCCAGGAAGGAGCCCTGGGATGCGTCGGGACGAGTGTGGCCAGGTGGTCGAGGGAGGTGATCCTCCTCTCTCTGCTCCACAACTAGCGAGGCCACAGCTGGAGTGCTGTGTCCAGATCTGGGCTGCCTAACAAGAGAGTGGAATGGGTCCAGGGGGGGTCTGGGGCATCTCCGTTATGAGGAGAGACGGCTGGAGCTGTTCAGTGTAGAGAAGAGAAGACCAAGAGGGGATCTCGTTAGTGCATGTAAATACCTGAAAGGTGGGTTGCGAGAGGATGGTGCCAGACTCTTTGCCGTGGTGTGCAGCAACACCGATAAACTAAAGCAGAAGTTTCACCTCAATGAAAGGAAGAACTTCCATACGCTGAGGGTGGCAGAGCACTGGAACAGGCTGCCCAGGGAGGGTGTGGAATTTCCCTCTCTGGAAATACTCAAAACCCACCTGGGTCACTTGCCTGTGTCCCCTGCTTTAGGTGACCTTGGGAAGTTGGACTGGGTGACCTCCAGAGGTCCTTTCCAACCCTGACGGTCCTGTGATTCTCCAAGTCCCATCTGGGCTGTGGAAGACACCCTCAAGTACAGGTGTTTCCAGGCACACAGACCCACAGAGCTGCAAATGCATCCACCCATTTAGGGGCTTCCAACGAGGCTCCTTTCATAACGCCCTTCCTTTGGGGAAGGACAGAGCAGCAAGAAGGGTTGTCTGTCCTATACCACCTCACTTGTCAGTGGCAAGCTGAGCCTTGTGCCCTATTATAGGTCTCCCTGATGCCTTTGCCACAAAAAAGGTGTAGACGTAGTAACCTTTTTCGATGCTGCCCTGCTTTCATCCCCAAGGTTCTGTTTGCTACATTACTGCATTGCTCTCTAACCACCTCTCTGCCACCGCTTTTCCCAGGCTGATTGCTTTAAGAGGCAGGAAGACTGGAGTACATCTTCATTTTTTCAGGAAAGCAGCAGACTGACTTCATGCATTTAGACAAATCCTTCCAGCTTTCCTCACCCACGTTTAACTGTTTGACTTGGTGCTCCTACAGCACACTCCAGTGCTGTGTTACCTGTTATCTGAATAGCACACACAGCAAAAGCTGCAAAGGCCTCATTTGAAACATAATTATTTGCTTCTCACACATACCATATATCACTCAGCATCATATAGACACTTAGTAGATGTAGTGGGAGGGCACATACAGGGTAGTCCTTCCCTGGTGCTGCCCTGTTCTTTGGAGAGGTCCTATCCCCCTTTTTCTAAAGGTTGTGTATGTGAGTGGACTTGTGTTTCACCACCCATGTTCTCAGTCTGAACTGTTTCTTGGACATATCTTTACATGCCATTTCCACTACAACATGGTAACATGCAGCCTAATGAGAAGATTAAGTTATCTTCTGCTAGAGACCATATATCAGAATATAAAGCCACTGTGTCTTAAAGGTTACAACCAAGAGAAGCCATGCTGCACAGTAGTAGTTCATTTAAGTACCCCATATCTGCTGCACACCTTCCTTGAATTTAGCCTGAAAATGTGACCATGAGAACTAAAGCATGTAGCAGAAAAAACATCTTTTCAGTACTTTTACCTTTGAAGTGACTTGAGAACTAGTCCATTTTCAGAGCAGGTAAATGGGAATGCAAACAGCAACTGAAAATGCATGCCTGGAGGGTTCTTTGATTTTTCATTCATGCACTTAGTGGTGGAGAGGACCAACAGAAGGTGAAACTGCATATACAGGATTCTTAATCATGCAGAGTACAGGTATCAAACACACAGGTCCTCAGTCCCATATTCCTGCTATACAAGAGAGCAGTCACTCTACCAGTACCCTAAATGCCATGAAAAGGAGCTTGGAGGTGAAAAAAAACCCAAAAAGCAAGTTTTCATGGGAAAAGGTGATTCTAGCTTGGAGTTATTTTTCACTAAGCAATTCACTGTCTTAATTTGTCAATCCCACTTTTTTCAAACTAAGGCAAGCCCAGAAGTTGTATTCTGTTTTAATGACTAGCATCTGAAACTGTTACAGCTGAAAATAAAATACTTGTGTTTGATGGCAACACTTGTCCTTCCTAATCCTCTGTCATGGTTTAACCCCCAACATCCCCACTGGAGGGGTAAGGAGCAAAAAGGGGCTTGACTCTGTGTAAGCCCTGCTTAGCAATAACAAAAACATCCCTGTTTTACCAACACTGTTTCCAGCACAAATCCAAAACACAGCCCCACACTGGCTACTGTGAAGAACATGAACTTTATCTGAAGCACAATCAGCACATCCTCCAATTTTATTGATGTTTATGAAAACTTTTAAATGTTATTTTCTACCAGTTCAGTCCAAATACTAAAGCATTTACAATGACTTTTTTTTCACCTCTCCTCAGGATGACTCAGTGGTATCAGCTTCAGCAACTNGAACATGAACTTTATCTGAGGCACAATCAGCACATCCTCCAATTTTATTGATGTTTATGAAAACTTTTAAATGTTATTTTCTACCAGTTCAGTCCAAATACTACTTAAGCATTTACACTGACTTTTTTTTCACCTCTCCTCAGGATGACTCAGTGGTATCAGCTTCAGCAACTTGACTCCAGGTTTTTGGAGCAAGTTCACCAGTTGTACGATGACAACTTTCCCATGGAGATCAGGCAGTACCTGGCACAGTGGCTGGAAAACCAGGATTGGTAAGCTTAGAAATGAGCCTTTGGGTTGTGGGGTAGGCAATATTCTCATACATGCAGCTACAGGCAGCAGCAGAATACTGGTCAAGCAAGCTGCTAGGTGAACCTGTGTTGGTAGGATGCCTCAGTAGCTCTGTGGCTGCTGCAGCCTGTGTTCTTGCCCTTTTTCAGAGCTTTCTAGAGGGGCCTGACACGTGGAGTAAAAGTGTCCTGGCTCATATTGCTCTCAGTTGGTCTATAACTAAATCAGTTGTTTTAAGACCAGTCAGTTACTGTCTCAGTAGCTCAGTCCCCTGCTGTTAAAAGACTTTGAACTTCTGACAAGATTTCTGTGGAGTGTCTTCTAGTTGAAGAGTGGTACAATATGCACATGCATCAGGCTCACTCTTAGATTCTTGATGTGCATGAAACGAGCAAATGAACTTGCACATAATGCGGCAGGAATAAATACAGAAAAAAATCACTTCTGTATCAAGGCAAGTAAAGTCAAAGTTAAGAGAATGAAACTACCTTACATTTGAAGGTAATTCTTACTGCTTGCATATTCTACAGCTGGAGTTGGGGATTAAAAATAAATTACACCTGTATGCATTTCTTGGATGCTGTACTGGAAGTGTATTTAACACAGGCATGCCTTAAATTATTCCAGGGAACACGCAGCCAGCAACGTTTCTTTTGCTACGGTGTTATTCCATGACCTGTTGTCACAGCTTGATGACCAATTTAGTAGATTCTTGATAGAGAACAACTTTTTGCTGCAACACAACATAAGGAAAAGCAAACGTAACCTTCAGGTACGCTGGGGTTCTATACCTGTACATTTGCTTGAATTGTTTCAGGGGTGCAATTGGATGCCCCTCAGCAAACTACTCTGCCACCAGGGATCTTCACAAAGAATGTTTGAGAATCCTAATTTAAAAGCCAGAATTCAAATGTTGCTCCACTTTTGTTTTAACTGGCTACAGTTAAAAAGTTAAAGTTTAGTTACAAGTACAGTTACAGTTTCTGAGAGCTCTAGGGAAAAAGAAAGCTGTAGTTTCTAGGATGTTTATTACGTGTATTTGGGGCACTTTCTCAACTGCAGTTTCACTTACCCCGCCCCTGCTTCATCCTGTTTCCTCATCATCCTAATAAGTTTCCGATACAGAAGAAACATAGGGAAAGAGATCCTTCCCATGTAGCTGCAGAACTGCAGTTAATAGCAAAGGACTTGTCTTTAGACAGCACTCTGCATTGCACTGTCCTGACAAAGAAAAGGGTTGAAGCAATTGGTGGTGAGTGGCAGTGCAGAACATATCCCTAGTGGACTTACTAATTCATTTCATTAGTCAGTCCTCTGCTCCTCCCTGTAGGGCTCTATGCCACCAAGTCTCCCATAGAGTCACCTTCACCACAGCCTCCTTTCCCACACACTGAGCTTCTGCTCACCTCAGGTCAGTGGCCAGGGGCCTGTTTCCTGAGGAGAGGAGAATGTGACCTGCCTGTATTTATATTTAGAAACTAGAGATCATCACGGAAAGATCAGTCCAGGAGGCTGGTACAGCTCAGCACCCCCCAGGGTAGCACCATCCTGAGCAGAGCAGTACTTATGCCACAGCATGTTTCAACTTTGCATCCAATCTTAACCATGTGTTCATAAGAGGCAGCTAACATACCTTCTTTACATCACTGAGCAAGAGCTGTACCTGCCAGACTAGAACACTGCCCTTCAAAACCAGCAGCCATACGTCAGAGGGTGGCTCTTGAGAGATGAATTCTCTCTGGGACTGTAGGGCAGGATGTCGTTTCTCCCAGTAACATCCCTTCCCCTGTGCTCTTGTTTTGTGCCAGTCCTGTCTAAAGAACTGAAACAGAGACTCACTCTTAGAACAGGTTGCAGATGTAGTTTTGGAGCAGGCTATGACCACACAGTCACTAATCTTTTTGCCAATCTGAAGGTTACTGGAGGATAAGAAATAATGTGTATCAACTTAAACAATAGAGTCTGTAATGCTAGGATAACTTCCAAGAAGACCCAATACAGATGGCAATGATCATCCAGCAGTGTCTGAAAGAAGAAAGGAAAATACTCGACAGTGCCCAGTTGTCAAATGAGGTAAGTCTTGAAATGTCTACCACAGTTGTATCTACCCTTTCCTATTGTTTGTGACAGGGGAGTGGATGAAGACTGAAAGGGGAGGCAGACTGTCCTCTCTCTGCTCAATAATATGTTTCTAAAGACAGAAGAGTGAGGAGTGATATGTACCAGCTTGAGGACACTGATAAACACCAGCTGGACAGCATGGATTATTTCTGCTGTATGAAGCATTTGGAGGAGAAATGGCCTGGAAATAACTTTTATTCCTTGAGTGATGTAAAAGCTATGCTGTTTTTTTAAGCCTTCTAGAGTATGATGTAGCCTGATGTGCTTACTGGGTTTTATTTCAATAATTAGAGCTTCTTATTTAATCAGCAAGATTTTAGCTTGGTTCTGCATTTTACTCCTGATGGTACTCTGTATTAAGCAGCTGAGACTTCT
>VYZS01034703.1:3964-27713 GCA_013400695.1 Neodrepanis coruscans
ATGAGGTAGCAAGAAGGAAGCACACACAGTCATTTGCATCCTAAACCACTAAGGTTTGTGTTTTCCCAGGATCAGTTCCTCTCTTCCTCAGGGATAGACACTATGAAATGGGGAGTGTCCATCTCTGTTAACTTATCTTGGTTATTCCCCTCTGAAGGGAAAAGAGATTTGAAAGATCAAATCACTGAAGAAGATTCTGCCCTACACTTTAGTTTTGTGTATTTTTAAAAATCAGATTTAACTGTGGGGGTTTGAATCTTTCCAGAAAGGTGAGACTGCAACACACTCTTGGCTGTCACTCCTGCAAGATTTCACTTTTGCTGACCAAAGTGAAGAGTCTGTAGAATGCTAAGGCACCTCCTGTGCACCCATTTAACATATTTCAACCCAAAATAGGGAGAGGAGATGTAAATATTTACTGGAATTGTGTATCAGAGAGCACCCAGGGATCTGCTTTTGGATAATTTACATTGCAAGAGAAGGCAAGGGAATAGCAGACGACTTTTGAAAGGCTGTAGTGCTAGATGTGTTTCTTAACATGCACAAATTGCTCCCTGATTTCTCAGGAAAAAGAAAGCTCTGTGCTCATTATTATTTTTAGATCTTATTTCAGTTGTAGTGCCTGGAGATGCAGTCAAGACCAGGATCTTTTGTTAGCCAAGAGCAAGCAGTAAGGTCCTTTCCTTGGAGAGTTACCAGGATGAATTTCAGAATTAGGAGGATTATTAAATACAGGAAAAACGACCATTTAGTGTTGGCCAAGGGACAGCCCTGCTTTGCTTGATGCTTGCTCCTTTTTTCAGTCCCCCAGGACCCTCACTGTGATGCTTCTCTTTGAGTGAAGTGGTAGGTGGACAGATGAGGGAGAGGGGATAAAAACAAGGGGTCTGGAGTCTGCTCAGCTTTGTTCTCAAACCTTTTCCCTAACTAAATCCACTTGAAGGGTGAGAATTGGTAAACATGAGTGTTAGTGAGTGACTACATGTCTAATGTCAGTCAGCCCCATGTACCTCAACTACACCTGTCCCATTACAAAGTGGAAAGATGAGGAAACATACCTAACATTTTCTTTAAAAAACAAACATACAGGAGTCTGCCCACTGCTGTTTTAAAAAGAGACATGTCTCTCCTTTTCAGGAACTGTTTTGGCCCATTACTTGTAGGTAACATGAATGTGGGACATTATTTCCAACCCCTACACCCTAAATCTCTTATCAGTCTGATATGAAGCTGCTTCCATCCCCATTATATATGAACTCATCTTTAAATACAGCTCATGGAAAAGGATGCTGTGGGTTTGGTAGGAGATGAAGCACAGCCATTCCCTGTGAGCACAAGATTTCTCCTGCCACATACTATAAATGATGCTTCTGCTGTACATTAGAGGAATGGAACTACGTAAGGGCCATAGCACCAAGTGGTCTACTTTAATAATTCATCATTAGCAGTAGCTATTATTATTTAAGAGCCGCCCTTCCAAGCCTGACGTATTAACTGCTAGCCTCTTTCTTTCCTTGATTACTACCATCCAATCTCCTGCTGTATTTGCTTTTGGGCCATGGCAAAGCTCCTCTCCATCCAGCCAGCTACAATCCCTCACCATATTCAGTCATCCAGGGCTCCTGGACTGCCTCTCCTATTTGCAGTTATTTATACCAAGCCAGACAGTGCTTTGCTCCTCGTGTTAGTCCCAAGTGTGTGCTGGGTTTCCTTTGCTGTGCTCCATCAATATCCCCCTGAGTCTGACTCAGATGCTACGTACAATACATTCATGGGAAGAGTTCCCAATGGAGGTGCCAGCACGCCTTACTATCATCTCCATTTCTCCCTGAGAGGCACAGGCCTTGTTTACTCTTCTTTTAATAACACAGATGGTTTTAATAGTTCTCTGCCTTCGCCCCCAGTTCTTTCTCCTTGTCTGTAGTCTGTTTAATGCTTCCTTCTAAGTGATGGTTTTGTCATTTAATCTCATTAAAACTTCTCTTCATTGGACTCTGTGAGCTGCTTATCAGACCGTAAGCCTAATCTCCTATTTGTAATTAATTTGTTCTGTGCCTCCTACAATTTGGCATCATTAGATAATGGCATCACTCTCAAGGTCACTGATACACAACATGAGGTAAACATCCATGGCTCCAGTGCAGGCTGCCCTGGTAGCCTCCTCCTTCCTTCTCTCTTTGACACACGGCTTGATTTTATTGACATCTTTCTCCCCTTCCCTCAGCCAATTTCTGATGATGCTTCCTGTCCAGCATGTGCTGCTGTGTGACTGCAGATCAATATCCCACACTGTCTGGAGGCAAATGCTGTTCTGACATCCTCATAGTGCAGACCTATCTGCACTTGTTTTCTGCTCGTTTTTCAGTTCCTTCCTACTTGATCCAAAAATTTAGATGCACCTTTCTTCCATTACTGAGTTACAAGTTTGTAAAATTTGCATAGCTGAGTCATAGAATCATAAAATTAGGAGACTGGTTTGGGTTGAAAGGGACCTTAAATATCTCCTAGTTTCAACCCCCATGCCAAGGGCAGGGGCATCTTCCACTAGACCAGATTACTCAAACCTCCATCCAATTTGGCCTTGAACATTTCCAAGGATGTCCTTGTGGGCTCAGGGATTGGGAATGGGTTATAGGAACCTTTCACCCTCTGGGCTTTTGGGTCCAGTGGACACCGAATGGCTCAGTTATCAATGGGTAGAAATAAGCCACAAATCACTATTATGGTTTGATCAAATCATAAGAATGCACAAATAATTATTAGGATTCGACATCCATATTTTTTAAAGTAAGGGAAAAATCCTGGATTACCACAGTTCATGGTACTAACCAGTGCCACCAAGCAATTTCCACTGGGGAGATGAAAATTAATACTAAGCACCAACCAGAGATGAAAACTAGTGATTCCCTGCTTGCTGCAGGTCCTGTCAGGATGCTGGTACTTAACACCATGGCCAACTTTGTTTCCAGCTTGTGCATAAAGATGTTTGCAGGGCCCTGCCCTGTCTGGGTCTGCTGGCTTGACCCCCTCTTTTAGCAATGTGTTTTACAGGGTACAAATGGCAAGAAGGATACTTTTGGTGATATTGCCATATTCTTACTTGGATTTGCTGGTATAGATTTGTCTGAGACCTTTGCAGACTCTGGAAATAGGGTCAGCCTGGTCCAGATTTATTTTCATCTCTCTTATATCTCTGTTTGGATATTATCTCTAACAAACTCAAGTTGATTTGACCCATTCTTTCAACTTTTGCTGTTCGCCCCCTGAAAACAATATACTAAACTTCAGCACTAGATGCACACAGAGCTTTCATTAGATCATAGGTATTGTTATTCAATACAGTATTGATCACAGTATTCAGAAATTCAGCATTCAGGCAGCCATAGACAACAGCTTCAAATCCATTGCACGGAGCTGTGAGGAGGAACCTCCACAAGCACTAAAAACTCAGGATCTTTAACTTGCTAGAGTCTGCAACTATATTTTCTAATTGGCAGTTTTTGTAAGTGTGCCTAATTTTTCTTGCCTGATAGCCAAGAGAGGAAAAAAAACAACCAACTAGTGAGAAATTCTGCTGCCTTTTGGGACAAGGCAAGCTGCTGTAAAACAGATATATATTTGTCTGAGGTGGGTAAAGGCAGGAAGGACATTTTGCACTTGCTCACATAATGGTTGCACACATTTCAGTCTGATACCTTGCTGGGAGCCACCACAAGGCCATTGGGAGGATCCAGCTGAGTCTCTCAAGAGCAGCTGCATTCAAGTCACAAATGCCACATTTTGGGCAAGAGGAAGCTCTTACCTGAGGATATGTGGTAATTGCTCCCAGTGAAATATGCCTGACTCAGCAAGATGTCTTTGCAACTGGCTTGCAAGCTGTTAGGAACTGCATGTTTTCTTTGGATGTGGTGATGCCTCAAGGTTCTCGTTTAAGGTAAGGAAAACTTTGTGGTTGTAGTCAAAAACAAGCTTCTTCTCAAAGGACACATTGTTAAAAGCAACTGACAGACAAACTGACTGACTTCAGGAGATTCACTCCTGAGATCAGAACTAGGTTTGGATCAACAGATAAACCCTTCATTTTCCTAAACAATCTGTATTCCTAAACCATCCTTGTTTTGGTCTCTCTCTGCAATACACTCCTCCAAACCACGCTGAAAACATCTTTTTAATCCATTTATGTAACTGCCTTTGTGTGCTGTGCTGCCATTCTCTGGGCTCACACAATCACTACACCAGTGTGATCAACAAAAGAACAAAAATCATTTTATTCGGTGCATAGTCGTTTCCTCTGAGATTGAGCCCAAGTTTGGTTTTGTTCAGCTCTGATGCAATTGGACCCCAGTCTACTAAATAAATAGCAGCACTAAATATCAGCTGTCTTCTGTCAAAAGGGATGTTTCAAATTTCAGTTTTGTTTTATTTTTAATGATCCATTTGTCTTTTCAGACTCGGGAGCAGGCAGTGAGATAGCTGTGATTTGCAGCCACAGGCTGCCCGCTCCCTCCTCTGCTTCCATGGAAACACATGTTGGATGAGGAAAAACCAGGCATATACTTAAAGTACATGATTTCCAAACTATTTGCTTTCCTTTCAAGGAGTCTTTTACCTCCTGTTTGTACAAAACTCTGTACAAGAGATAAATACCTTTAGGGACAGGCAACTTTTTGAGGTACCTGACTGGTGTTGATGCAGAGGTTTGAAAGTATCATCCCCAAGCATGTGAACCTGCTGCTCAGAGGTGAAATGCATGAGGCAGGGCAGGGACAGTGGGCTTTGGAGCTGGTGTCATTATGGCTGTGGCATTTGGGATCAGGAGAGTTCAGCTTTTATGAAAACACTTTCCTTTACTTTCATCTCCTCCCTGGAGAGGTGAAGATTGTACCTTCTTCTGCACTTCAGGACCCGAAAGATACCCAATTTACACATGTAATAGCTCCATGTCTTCTCTAGCAGCCTCTCTCCTCCCTGGGTCAAAGCAGATTATTTGCAGTTTGATGGCAAAATGAGGGAGGGCTGAGGAAAGGGCAGCAGCTTACACAGACCTGCATGGCATAGGAAAGGCTCAATACAGCCTTGGGTGGCTGGCGTGTTTTGTATGGGGAATTGATTCAGAAAGAAAGAAATTGTCAGAGAAAATGGACCTTAAGTGACCAGCTCTTCTCTTACTAGAAGGGCTCCTACCCCACAGGGATAGCAGCTCACTCTATCAACAGAGGTCAGGCTGGAAACCCACTACCACAGGCAGCAATCCATGGGGTCAGATCCTGCTGTAGTGGTCTGGTTTACAGAATCTGAGCCTCACCCCTGGCAGCTGCACACCCAGTATCTTCTACTTGACCCCTGTTTCTTGGTTAGAGGCGGGGAACCCTCTTAGATATAGTGCGTCTAATGAGGCACTGGGGGAAATGACTTGTTGGGTGCTACATATACGGGATGTCTTTCCTGCATGGAAAAGAAGTGCATTTTATTCTCCATCACTAGCAAAGCATTTAAATTTTGCAGGCTGCTTCTCTCCATGGCAGCCTAAGCACAAAGTGGGGCAGAAACCTTTTATTCCAGAATAAACCCCAAGACAAGCCCTTTCAGCTGAAGGAAAGGATGGAAGTCCCATCCATTCTTGGCTTCTTAACAAACCCTGTCTCAGGCATCAAGAGATAAAAATAAATGTCACTCCATGCTGTCTAATGATTCCACAAGATTCACACTAATCAGAGCCATTCATTAATTATTTAGCTTCAGGGAAATGTGCCAAAGGATTCTGACACTTCAGATGTATAAAGTAATTGCTGCATTTATTTCCCAGCTAATGGGGAGGCCCAAATAAATTGTACTGGGCCAAGTGGGTGTGCGTGGGTGGGCAGGGGCTGGGGGTAGGACATTCCTGCCCTTCCATGTGGTTTAATCCATATTCCAGAGCCAAAAGAGCTTCACCATGTCTCAAAGGGATCAGAGTTGTCCCCCTGTGTTTCGGCGTGGGCTGGGCATGTCAAAATGCTCAGCCATGACCATCTCCATCCTCCCCTCTGTGCAGCCTGTCTTTGTGCATCACGCCTCCTTTTGCTTTCTGCCTGCTCCAGGGTTGCTCTGGCTCCTCAAGCCAATGCGGGGGCTGCTGGTGGCTTGAGGAGTGGCTGAATTGAGAACTCAGCTGCTGTGAGTTGCCAGAGCAGGATTGGATCCTGTGTTGGAAGCAGTGGGGAGCTGCACCCTGCGTGGAGGGCTCTGCTCCCTCCCTGTTGCTGAAGCACATGGTGACAGGCAGCAGCTCTTCCTGCTCCAAAATAAGTAGGTCTCGACTGTAGGTTTGAGACCTGAGGAAAACAAACAAATGCAGAGCAGGGTGGCTATATTTATCTGAAATTTAGAAGCTGTGGTTCACAGGAAACTTTGATCACTTTAAATGTCAGGCAATCTGGGAAAAGAACGAGGGGGAAAAAAGCAGAGTTGAAAAGCAAATGTTTTGGAAAAGGTAGGAGCTGCTGCTTCCAAAATGAAGTAAATGTTTCTCTTCTGGCTCCCAGTACCATTCTAGTACAAATCTAGAGGTCTGACGTGTCTCAGCTTCAAGCTGGGGGTACTCAGAGGCTGAGGTTTCCAAAGCCTGGACCTGCAGGTGCCAAGGACCAGCAGGACTCAGAGCCCTGCCCAGCATTCAGCGAGAGCTGATCCCATCTACTGCACCTGTGAAAAATGAGATTCATCCAAACCAAAATATGGCAATTGTGTTTGGGGTTTGGGTTTATTTGGCTTGCAAATAAAAAGATTGAGGTTTTCTTGAATTTATCATAATCTAAAATTAATGTCATGCCATTATGTTTTATCTCTGATTCATTTGCAAGACATTAATTTTAAGTACCTGGCATATGAAATGTGAGAACCTCAGATGGGACACAGGGATATCGTGCTTCTGGTCCCTGGGTGGATTTTTTAAGAATGAAGTAAGTGATACAGTACCAAGGGATATTTGGTGGTACCCATTTCAATCAGGGAGTTTCATCCAAGCCCCGTGTACTTAAATATTTAGAAGGAGTGAAACACTTTGGGAGAGCAGTTATGAAATCCCAGCAGACCTTTTGCAATGCTTGCCCAGACCTATTTTACTGTTCTCTTTGGAATCCCCCAATTTCTGCAAAAGCCAATCCTGTTGCAAGGGAATTCACTATTCATGCAGAAAATGTAGTATGTTGTCCTTTCACCTTGCATTGCTCATGTGCAGTGCTGTGTGATAACAGTTATTTCTGCATCTCTACAAATCTACACAGTTACTCTGAAACTCTTGCTACTTCTATCATATTCATGTGTTATTATTGTAGCAGAGTGGCTAAATGTATTGTTAATAAGGAAAACTTTTCCCTTGTTCAGTTTTGGACAGTGCACTTTCATGCTGTTTATTGATAAAGATGGCAAAATAATTTTATTTTGCATATATATATATATATTTATATTCAAATTCACCCCATACCTCCTATTATATTCATGCTCATTCCAGAGTAGAGAGGTACCATTCCTTTTGCAGAAGCAATAAGGAAAATGTGGCTTATGGTATTTAATAGTATTGACAGGGAAATCTGAATTCCTTAGGCTGTTTCATTTAGTTTTCTAAATGTGAAATAGTTTTGCTGATCTATGTTTAATCCTTTGGCCTCAAGAATGGTAAATTAAATTGTCTTTTCTCAGATACTTGATGTCAGCATCCAAATCAGGACTTTCTCATTGTGTGCAGAGAGGGGGAGCGAGGATATATGACATTCAAGTACTCAGAGATAGGATCTGTTCTTCAGAGAGAAACCCATTTCCACAAATTCCATGGGTTTAACTCAGTTCTGCATTTCTTCCTGCTCTTTTTCCTCATTTTGCATCTGTTTGCATAAGATCACTAGTTTTAGGGATGACTGGTCTTAAGTTCCTAATGAGCTGCCTGCAGGGTGTGGATTTTCGTTTCATATTCTGCTGATTGGATGCTGGAAGCTTGCTTGACCTTGCTTATGGTATCTTTCATAAGGTATATACACATGATCCATCCTTTCCTCTTCCCTCTGCCCTATATGAGGGGATGTGTGAGGGTAGAGCCAGCCCCCCACTGCTTTCCTGTGTAGCTCTTCTTCCAATAGATGTCCTAAAATGCCCCACAAAACCATCTTTCCTGTTTGTTTCCCCAGCAAACACAACTCTGACGACTTTTCAGCCAACAGTTCTGGCACAATATTTCCTGATCTAATTCTTCTAATTACCCTAGAGGCCCATAATAGCATTTAAAACTCAGAGTGCTGCTTCACTGTCCAAAGCATTTCTCTAGCCAGTGCTCATACCGACTCTCAGCAGAGCCCTGCTGATATTCTCTCCTTGCTTTCCCCCCTCCCACAGCCTTGCGCTGACACTGCTGTCTTACACACCAGTATTTTACGTCCTTCATTTCTCCTTTTGGACAGTACTAAAGCCTTCCTGATCCATCAGCCCCTCATGCCATGCAGCACCATTAGCAGTGCTGCAACAAGCAGACACGCTCTGCCTCCTTCATCACCTTTGCAGGGGCTGTAGGGCTGCATTTGCTCAGGAGAGGAGCAGCTGCTTCTTAACCTGCCCCTGACCAACCTGATCCCCCTTCCTCTGCAACTTCAGCCAAGACTTTTCTATATTAACAGCCAGCTTCCCAGTCTGAGTACAATTTGAGCTGTGGCATCTTGGTACCCAGGTGTCTCACATCCATGGAGCAGGAAGTGTGGCTATGGAATCCAGCAGTGTGTTAGTGATCTGCTGCTGTTTTCCAGGGAAAGCTGGGGTTGCCATGACAATTGTGTGTCGACCAAGCCTGTGTGTGCATGGCCACAGCATCTGTACACCTCCATCACAAATGTATTTATCCTTCCAGCCCCCTTGTACAGGGGTGTGGGAGATGAAAAGGTGTCCATGGTGGGATGCTTGAAGCAGCTCTCTAGCATGGTGAGCAGCTCAGGGCCTGCTGGGTGACACCCTTCCCCCAAATAAATTATTTTTTGAGTATAACTGGGGCTGGTGAAAGGGGCTTGGTCTACATTAAATCATTCTGCACCTTTTCCCCTGGCCTGATTTGGGCTGGCAGGAGGAGCACCAAGTACAGAAGCAGAGCAGCCAACAGAAACACTGCAAACCACAGCTCATTTGCAAGCACCTCTGGCTGCTTTTGAGAATCTCATCCTGAATTAAGGGCTTGTGGCATTGCTGCAAATCAAATCTCAATCTCCCAAGCCTCTGCCTGCAGGCTGTTGGTTTACTTTGCAGTAACACTTGCACAATTTGCAGTTGCATTTTGCACTTGGACAAAGCATCCCAGCCCCTGAATTGGCACCTGGAGCTTCAAAACCTGGGCCTGATCACAGCATGGCAGGAGCAAGGGGTGACCCATGTGAGCTGGAAGCAAAACTTTGGGCAATTCTGTGGGAACATCTTTCCTGGAGGTGCATTGGAGCTGTCTGACCTCAGGACCTGGATGTGTGGAAGAGCAAAGGGCAGGAGAGGACCTGTCTAGTGCTGCTGTGTGGCAGAGCTGTGTTAGTGTTACATTTTGGATTGCAGCAGGGCTGCCTGCCTGGGGCATGGCTCTCTCTGGGCACCACCATGCCACATGCCTGTTTGCTTGTACTGGCATGATCCCAGCTCATGTTCTTAATTCTGCCTCTTACTGCTTCCTTCTCCCAGCAAAGCATCTCAGAGAGGCTCTGCCTGCCCTCGAGGTTGCCAGCAGCACAAGGGGAGAGCAAGGAAGATGACCTTCTCCATGGCCACCTCCTTGGCTTCCAGTGCAGGACCTTGCCCAGGCAGGGACAGGGGGCTCTGGTGGTTTGTGGCACTACCATGTGGCAAATCCCAGGCCTCATTTCCCCAGTTCAGGCACTGAGCACTTCAAGAATTTGTTAAAAATGCATCATCATCACCATCTCTGGGCATGCTTGGCCAAAGAGAAGGGTCTTCTGTCCCCCAATCTTCTGTCTTCTGCACCAGGCAGGATTTCACCATTTCCAAGGACAGTGCAATCCCAATTCATCTTTACATTCTTGCCTGATCTCCCCTGGTCCAAGAACCACAGCCAGTAACACCAGCCTGCAAGCCGTATTGCAAAAATGAGTGAGGATCCCTTGTTAAAGCTGTAAATGTGCTGGATGCTGCAGAAACAAAGTTTGAAAAGCAGACAATGCCCCAAATTTAAATAGACCAAGCAGACCCAGAGACCTAAGAGAGATGATTCCCAAGGTCACGTAGGAAGCCTGTGGCAGATGCAAGGACTGCACACAGATTTCCTTAGGCTCAGCCACACTGTGATCTCAGGACTTTCTTCTCTTTTGTCTTCCAGTCCATTAGGAAGATCAGTTAATGAAATGGAATTAATAATGCCAGCTACAGCACCAGCAATGCTGTTAAAGAAAAAATTTCACAGCACAGGCTTAAAAGCAGAAGGCTTGGAAATGGGAGTAGGCTGCAAGCATCTTTGTAGTGGGGGAGTGCAGAAGGTCAGCCAGAGTTTTAGGGTCTCTTCAGCTTTACTGATCAAATCTTACAGGAGGAATGAAGATGTAGAAACTACCTCCCCCAGAGGAGAGAAACACACGATTTTAAGGTTCCCAGCAACTGAAAAAAAGTAGTCCCACTGGAAAGAATCAAAAGACTTTTCTAGGTCAGTGGAAGGAATAGAGCCTTCATTTCTACGAACCTCACAGTTCAAAAATAACATTAAAGAACCAAGAGAAATTATCCACCGGTGAAGAACCAGGAGTAAATCAAACCTGATTCTTATGTGTAAGTCGTGCTATTGCCTGCAGTAATCAGGGAGCTCAAATGGCACCACAGGAGTCCCGGACATCTCTGGGATGGCTTGGGAAGAGAGTCTGTGCCACATTCAATTAGGCACATCAGATGTTCAGAACCCAAAGTTGTTTCATAACAATAGCACCAAATCTTAAGACTTGCCCCCAAATGGCTCATTTACTAGGATTCAAGGAAAGGCCACCTTGTTTCCAGGGAGGGCAGCAAGTGCAAAGTGTGTCTCACTTGATTCTTTCATGCACTTATTTGACTCATGTCACTTGGTTATTGCTGAATACCTTTTAATCTCAGACTCTGAGCAAAAATGGCTATGAAGAGTAGTTCTGCTGAGCAGAAAGTGAAACAGAGCCAGCAGAAGCTTAGCAACACATCCCAAAATCACACTACTTGTCCCTGTGAACCACCTAAATATTTTGATTGATGATGTTAAAAAACCCTTATAAATTCAGACATTTGAGGACTTACAAAAGAAATTGCAGGGAAGCTGGAACATTGTGTGATAGGCCAGGACACAGGGCTTCTTTTGTTACGAGTATTCAGCCCCAGACTTAAATTGCACCAGTTTAATACCACACTACCTTTTTACCAGCTTATTGATTCCTTTTGTGGTCTGAAAACCTGAGGAAACAGGTAATTTCTCAGTCACTGTATTGTATCTCCTAAGAGAAAATACCAAAGACCTGAGGCAAAAGACAATAAGGATGGAGCTATGTACTACCTGTACTGTGAGTAGTGATGGAGCTGAAACAGCCATCAGCATCTCCCAGCTTGTGGCCTTGCCACTTGAGCTGCCCCTGAGCAACTCTGCAGACCAGAAAATATGCAAGAATGAGCACAAGACAGTGAGAAGGCTGAGAGCAGAGCCAGAATGTGGCCCATCCCTCTGCTATTGACAGCCTCCTCACGAAAATGTAATTGCTGGCTGCCCTTGGCTTGGAGTGCTCAGGCAAAAATTCCTCATTGCTCTTTAGAGCTTCGAGATAGATTAATGCAACTTTTAAAATAGCATCCTCTCTATTTTTGTTGCTAATGCTAAGAACAAATTAGGAAGAAAAAAGCAATTTCCCTTAATGCTATTGTTCTCCTGAAGTGCTAAATGTCAGGCTCTTACAGCCCCCCACTGCGGATCTGGTGCTGCCCTCAGTGTGTCCCACAGAGCATTGACACAGAGTGATGCGGAGCACTGCTCTGAAAAATGTCATCATCCAAAGTGTATTCAAAGTCACTGCTCCTCGAGCAGAACAAGTGGTGGTTTCTGCTCTGCCTTTGGATTTTAATTATTAAATAGTCTTTGAAACCAATGCTGATTTCCACTCCCACCCTCCAGTGGGATTGTTAAGGGACAGCCCTGAAGTTTAGTTCCATGTGTGATCCTTCTCATGGTAGAACAGTGGGTACTTCTGAGCCTGCACCTCATCCAGGCTGCCCCATCCCTGGAAATGTTCAAGGCCAGGTTGGATGGGGCTTTGAGAAACATGGACTAGTGGGTGGCATCCCCACCCATGGCAGGGAGGTTGAGACTAATTGGTCTTTAAGGTCACTTCCAGTCCAAATCCTTACGTGATTCTATGATTCTGTGATCCCTGATGGGGTTGGAGGGATGGAGAGAAACAAGGCAGGGAGCAACACACTACAAATCTGTTAATTTGGCCAGAGGTTTCCCACAGTGGGAAGCTAGGATAGCCTGAAGGCAATCAGTAACTTTATTTTACTGAGTCCTTACCCTTCACATCCTACATGTATTAATTATCTCCACCAGAGCTATATAACAGGTAAATATCAATGAGTTCACTTCCTCTGTGGCTGTGCCATCAACACTGAGCTTCATGTGATCACACTAAGACATCTGAAGACCTGCAGTAATTTTAGTAACATCCACAGGAGAAGGAGGTTTCCAATGGACAGTGCTCTGAAGGGAAGCAAATTCCACTCATTGCTTTTCATTCTGCTTCTGCTCATGATCACAGGAAAACTCACCTCCAACACTGCAGGGTCCTGCAGTTGATGCCAAGATCTGTATGCATGTCTCACCCTCCAGATTCAGGTGGTGCCATGTTTATTTGTGCCTTCCAATGTGCTCAGTAAAGGCTGAGTTGGTGGTCCTGGTGTAGTTCTGTTGCAAAGAAGCAGTTTGTATCCTCAGTCAATTGACAACCAGTTGCTTGTTCCTAATTCTGGCTTACTACTTACTGAATGCATAATTTAAATTCTCATTGTAGAAATAAATATTTTATCAATGGCCATTTTAGTCCCTGATCCACCCAGTGCTGATTGGAATTTTGCTAAACTCTGTGAATGTCTATGTAGTCACACATACAGTGTGTGTGAGGCACTGCCTCCATCCCTCACCAGCCTCAGCTCCTGGGATAAATGAGTGCACACTGGAAGATCTACTGAGACCATGTGCATCGTCTCTAAGTACGTTCATCTCATTATTCCAGTTCAGTGTTCTTGTTGCTGTGGTAGAGTGATGGATTCCGGTACCTATGAATTAAAACAGTTCTGGAAGTGGTGTGGGACAGTTCAACCACATATGCCGGGTCTCAAGAGAACTTTTCCAAAGAGAAGTAAGAATTTAAGCAGGAAACCTGGTAATATGGTTTTGGTATCCTGGAAGAGGAAATGTAGACATGAAGTCTGAGGCAAGAAAAATTCCTATGAAAAATGAAGGGAAAGAGTGAGATGTTAAATGTACTTGGGGCACTCTTTTGTCCAAATGGAATTTGTCTACAACTGACTGAGAAATGTGGGTTACTATGAGATTAAACAGAGATTTTTTTGCCTTCTCACTGCTGTGCTGCTGGTGCTGCATACCCAATAGACATGAATTTCACCTATGCACTGTGTCTGAGGTCTCTCTGCCTTTTTTCCAGGGACTCATGTCCCTGGAAATGTGAATTATGGCTCTGTTTTATATACAGTGTTTGTAAATATATTATAGATTAGTGTTGGGAACCCCATCACAGAGCTGCAAACTGTACAGGGCAAAATGTATCAATAGGGATATTTTCTGCTCCTGCAAAGGGTCTAAAAGGCTTAGAAATCATCCCTTGCCAACCTGTTTCTTCTTTTTTTTTTTTAACAGAGCCAGGAAGAATACAAAATCTGGATTTGTAGCATTGGTTGTAGATGGTTTAATGTTACTATATGCCAATTGAAGCCTGTTCTGCACCAATTAGTTAATTATTTCCCTGTTTGGGGACTGAAGAAGCTGGATTCATGCCTAAGCAAGTGTTTTGGGGGATTTCAAAGGCAGTTTTTAAAAAAGAACAATAGCTGTTGGCTTCTGTAATCCCAACAGATTTTTCTAGGTAAAGAGTAAAATCACACTATGGTGAATCTCTCCTTAAATTTTGACTTTCTTCTTTGAGATGAGTTACCTGAGGGAAGGATAACTACTGCCAGTTGGAGTAGGTATCTGTTAACTCAGGCATTATAGACGGTTTGTTTTTGGAGTCAAAAGAGCGGGGAGGTACAAACTCTATTCTCCATACTGATGGGTATGTGACCCAGTGTGTCTGTGGTGATGTCTGTTTCCATATAAAAAACCTAAATTAAGTATAATATGGCTAAATTAAAACTATCTCACAAACTGACACAATCTAAAACATTAAATATGGCCTCAGAGCTGAGAAGTCCCCAGCTGGGGTTGTTGCCAGTGATGACTGGACCAAGTCACATACACTGTACCTCTGGTCACTCTTCAGTGAAATGGGGTGACTCTTGTTGAAGTTTATTTGTAATTAATAACTACCACCAAATCTGAAAAGGTGAACAAGTTGGGTGGCAAAGCATTTTCTTTCCCAGTGTTTGCCAAATATGACCATTGCTTAGTTATGGTGTCTCTGCAAGTTTACCTGTAGTAGTTTATTGGTGGGGAAACTGAGGCAGGGGCCATGTGCTGCCAGGGAAGGAGTGTCAGGGTGCACCTTAAAATTCAGCTGTTAGTGGGCTCACAGCAAGCACAGGCTTTTTCACAATCTTCCTGTATACCTGCACCATTACACCTCAAATCCTGCTTTATGTAGCATTTTGAGCAGCAAAAGGAAACAGCTCTGATACTCTGAACATCTAAACCTTGGTGCAGCTGACCGTTCTCAGCATCCTGATGTAGCAGGACTTGGCATGAGGGGGCCACACGGGTCACCCTGTGTCTGCAGGGGCAGAAGGGTGATCACCAGTTCTGTGGGTACTCTGCTGTTTTCTACTGTTTTGAAAAAAATAGCACTGTGGGGATTGCTGTCAGATCCTGACCTTATTTTTTTCCTGCCTGCTCCCCAAACCTCACCAAGCTGGGCAGAGATGGAAGGGGGCATCAAAACCTGAAGGGGGTCGGTGAATTTTGGCCCTCACAAAAAAAAAAACCAAAAACAAAACAACAAACCCCTGAAACAACAAACAAAAAACCCAAAAGAAAAAGAAAAGATCAGATTCCATCACTGTCAAGAAATTTCTGGAACACGAACAGTCACAACCGTAGAGACACATAGAAAACACTGCTCACCCTCCACCGCCCCCCCCCGCCACCTCCACCCACACCCAATTTGTTTTTATTTCTTTGCCATCAGGTTGCCTTAACCATTTCCATGGCTCAGGAGGCTAAGCCGCCGAGCGCAAGCTTTTGATTTGAAAAGGGACTGCATCCCCTTTTCAAAGGAGCCTGCTCCCTAGGGCAACCACATCACACTGCTGATTTGCTGCAGTGGAGACCGCAGCGCGTACAATATGCCCTCCCCCTCCGCCTGTGCTGCTTACAACATCAGTCCGGAGCCGAGTGGGGAGACGGGAGCGATACCCACTAACCCACCCATGCTCGGGAATGCCTGACTGGTAACGCAGTGCCTCCGACGAAAAGGACCGGCAATTCCTCAGCTCTCCGAGATGCAAGCCAGTGCCGATTCCACCAAGATGGACTGTCTTTGGAGCAACTGGAAATGTCAGGGTATTATATCTATTCTAGTGTTGCATGCTAGAAGGACTGCATGGCAGAGGAGGCGAAGGCAGGATCCATCCATTTTTGCATTGTTCACCTGTGGGCCTTTGCATGCTGTTTTCTTTTCCCTCCCCGCGAAGCTTTTCTTTGGGGTCAGTTTAAGGGAAAAAAAAATATAAAGAGCCCTTAATTCTGTTCTTTGAATGCATTTATCCCATCTCCAGCTGTCTCACCCTGAAAGCATCCAGGATACAGGTCCTCCCTTCCCACCTTATCGCTCCTTCCCAAAGCATCCGCCCTTGCCGTTAAAGCGGCGTCATTTCTCATCCTCGACTTCTCTCTCCGTCGGGATATCGCTGGCATGATTTCCTACCTTTCGGGCTTTAGGAAAGCCGGGTGACGGTGAATTTGTGGCCGCTGGGGCTGGCGAGGGTTGGAGGTGGTGGCGTTGGGAGCCTGGGTGCCTCCTGCCCACGGACACACCCAGAGCCAGGCTTAGCCTAGTGTCGACACAAAGAAAACGCAGCTTTAGCAGGAGGACGACAGCACCAGGGCGCCGCGGGATTGACCCCCTGCTTCCTAGTTTGCTCTAGGATTGCTTTAAAAAAAAAGAAACTGAAACATTAATCCCTTCATTATGCTTCCGAGCACTCCGCTGAGCCGTTCGGGGGTGAAATGTTGCGATGTTGTGTCGCTTAGGCGAAGGGAACAATAGCATCTCCCTTTTGGGCTGATTTTCGGCGTATTTTGAGCGGGTCGGTGTCTGAGCTGGGTGGGGCTGGCCACCTTCCCGGGTGCCTTGGACAGCTTTTCAGCCATTTTTAGTCGGCTTCACACTTCCCAGCCAGCATCCAGCCTTTGTTTTGATAAAAGACAGTCTCTGTGACGCTGCTCGGTGGGCAGATTAGAGGGAGAAAAGCTAGAGGCTGATCCTGCCGGGCAGGCTGCTCCGGGCAGGCTTTGTTTGAATGTATTTTTTAATTTTAAGGTGCGTGTTTACGCTGAATAATCAGTTCATGGTGTTGATGCTCACAACAGTTTCTCTGGGAGAGAAATTACTCCGAAACATCATCTCGTTAAAGGGTCCAGGATGTTTGCAGACATAGTTCCATAAGCGCAGCTCGATGCAACAGAAGCTGGAAAACCTTTCTGAAGTGTTTTTTGGGGAGGGGCCGGGAGAGGGGTGTCTTTCAGACAGATACTTGTGTCTAATGAGCATGGTATTTTTGCAATCTTAATTCAGCATCTAATTGTGCTTACTGACTGAGGGTTTTTTAAAGAAGATGAGTAGCTGGAAAGTAAACAGGTGCACCTGTTAAATGCCGGGCTCCAGCAGCTCCAGCTTTCCATATCATAATCAAGGGTGAGGGTTTTCCATAGGTTTGTGTGATCCATAAAGGTTATATGGGAGAGCCACAGCCAAACTTCAGGGTCTTTTCATCTGAGCTTTACAGATAAACTTCCTGTTAGGGTGGGGTTTGGGGGTTTTTTTCAGTTTATTTTTCAAGAAGATGCTCGATATTTTTCTGATTCTTATAGAAACATTTACTTGCTGAGTCAGATTGCTGAACAACCTATATTTAGAGGCAAACCAAGTATTTTTCCTTCTTTATCAGGCAAGAATAATATTTTTTTCATAAATTAGAAAAGGGGAATAATGAAAGGTGTGCTGCTATTGTTTAATTAATGATTAATAATATTAGCAGGGTTTCTCTCCTTCAGTGCTTTCCTTTTTGAAACTGAGGTAGATTTGCTGAAAATTAAATGACACAATGTGTCCCATCCTGACTTGAAAAAAACCCTTCAGATTTGAAAAAATCAACGCAGCTAAAATAAATCACTTGCCTCACTTCCACAGCATTTGCATTTTTTTTTCTTGGGTGTTGCTTTATGATTCAAAAAGGATCCTGAAGAAAACATGAAGTAGTCACAGAGTATTATTTTTGTCAGCAATATTCTTTGATCAGTCCAGATAAAATAGAAGAAATTTAAAATTCAGAAGACTGAAGACTCAATTCATTGATTCTTTTATTATCTATTATTAATGTAGTCTCTGTCTCAACCCAGAATATCAGTTTTGTGCAAACCTGGAGTTGTGTAATTTTGCCAGCTCCATTGTCAATGGAATTATGGTTCTTCTCTGAAAACTCTGGAATGTGTTTGCAAACAAAACAGATGCAGACAGAAATGTCTGTAAATACAGAGCATATTTTTGCTGAAATTACGGAAATACAACACTGAGGTTAACAACAGTTTTAATTACTAAATAGTCAAGCTTTGAGTAGCTGAATCATTGGTTTGATCTTATGGTACTTATAATTGGTAAAAATTGGATGGGAATCTTGAGGAGCTGCAGAGTCATTTGGTGAAGCTTCAGCTTTGCCCAGCTGAGTCAATGTACTGTTATTTTCCTTGCAGTGAATCAACTGCTGCTGCATGTTTAGAAATATTACAGTGTTTTACCTGTCCATCCTGCAGGTACAGCATGACTTTAGCCATGGTAGGTCATGATCCAGCCCTGGGGATGGAGCAGGGCTGTATCTCAGCCCCGCTGGGCATCTGCCTCATTTGAAATGTTAACATGGATAGCTCTGGGGAATCGTAGGAAACTTCCACGCCCAAGTCATCTCCCTTCCACACTCAACTCATCCCCTGCACGAGAAGGTGATGTATTTGAAGCAGGCTGGGTTGGAGCCGTGCATAGTGCATGAGTGTGTGGAGAAACCTCTCTGACTGGGCATCCAGGTTGCTGTGGGCCTTTGTGTGATGACCTAGGGCTGGTGTCAGCTGTGTGACACCTCAAGTGTGCAGCTCCCAGAGGGGACCTGCTGGCTGAGGTGTGCCTCCAGCTTCAGGTGGTGGAGCAGGTCGCTGTGCCTTCTCCAGGGACTTGGTCCAGCTCAGCAGGACACAGCTTCACTCCCTGCTGGAGAGATTTCTCTGGATGTGGAATAATAGCATACCCTGAGTTGGAAGGATCAACTCCTGGCCCTGCACAGGACACCCCGAGAGTCCCACCATGTGCCTGAGAGTGTTGCCCAAATGCTTCTTGATCTCTGTCAGCCTTGGTGCGGTGGCCACTGCCCTGGAGAGCCTGTTAGTGCCCAACCACCCTCTGGGTGAACAACCTTTTCCTAACACCCAGCCTAAACAGCTTCATGCTGTTCTCTCAAGTACTATCATTGGTCACCAGAGGGAAGAGGTCAGTGCCTGAGTTTGTGCCCAAACTTGGAGCTATTTCTGTCAGTTCAGTGGTCATCATGAGTATTCCCTTATCTACTCTTCTTTTACGTGCCAGCTCTTGGGTGGTCCTAAGTGACATAGTTGTTCCTGCAGCTTCAACCTCCTGCAAGACTTAGTGAAAAAGAAAAATGGAAAGATCCAGAGAAACAGGCTTGTGAGCTGTTCATAGAAATCATCCTAAATACTATCTGCATTATAATTATAACTTAATGTGGAAAAGGACTGCAGACTTCATCAAATCCATCTAGCTGACATAACTCTGCTGGGACTGGAGCTATTGATTAGCATTTCCTTGGCAGCTGTTTTCAGAGAGCCAGCTTCCTTATTTGATTCATATATCAGTTGTTTTCCAAATGGTGATGAGAAGCTGCACCAACTATTCCTGGTGATATTCCCCACTTCATGACTGATAAAGGAGTTCAGTGGCAATAATGTGGATGCTGTTAAACTGTAATCTTTCTGACAGTTGTGAAGTCTGTCTAATTACAGCTTTATCATGAAAACATAACTTCAGCTAGTTGGTACCTTCAGTGCTTTCCTGAAAATATTGTGGGCTGATCTCTTAGCTGGGATCCACTTGATGAAGATCTGTCCCAGTAGTTGGTTCTTATGTTGGACCTTGGCAGGACTAAAATCTTGGAACTAAGTGGCATAACCAAATTAGCCAGCAATTTCACAAAACTTCACTTACTGAATGAGGAATTTATTTCCTAATTTCACAGATGATTTCCTGTGAAATTTGATTGAAATTTGTTGAGATTTATTTCCAGATTTATTTCTTTTTTTTTTTTGTCACTGATACAGAAATTTTATCAGTGCTTCTTCCAGCACATTTGTGTTGATGGCAATACAAGTGCAATATCAAGGGTTTATAAGGTTGGAGGAAAATCTCTCTTAGATGAACTTCACACAGGCTACCACCAACCATCCCAATAAACACCTTGACCTGGGTGGTCAAAAAGTCAGTTGGATCATGTGCTCTGCACACCTGCTGTTCCAGCATAAAATCACAGAATGGTTTGGGTTGCAAGGAACCTTAGATACCTTTTAGTTCCAAGCCCTGTGCCATGGCCAGGGGCACCTTCCACTAGACCATGTTGCTCAAATACATGTTCTTTCAAGAACCGATGGACAAAATTCTTTCACTTTGCCAGAGCAAAGTGAATATTCCCCAAAAGTAAAATTATTTTAAGGTATTCCCTGAGGATTAATTTAAACTCCAGCAAGAAGATGATGATGGGGCAACATGGGGCAACTGCTTTTGTTTTCATTAAGCCTCTGGGAAGTGATTTTTGGTGAGGATTTTTTGTGTATTAAGGGATACTCTTTCCACATCACACTTAGTGATCATAAATAATAGAGGTTTGAACCATTCATTTTGAAAATGTGCAGATTTTCAAAAGTTTGGATAAAATTAGAGGGGGTACAGTCTGTTATTTTAGTCCAGGAGCATCTTGGGAAAATCTTAACATTTCCATAGCATTATCTGCATTCAGGGACTCTGCTTGTTTTCTGCTCACTTAAGGTGAGAAGTGGTATCATCCTTCACAGAAAGTGGCCAAGGCAGGTAGTGGTTTCAAGGGCAGGAGGTATGTTTTTCTTTTCTTCTGCTGCTATGTTTAATCCTGATCTTGAAGCATCTCTTACGTGGAAATGAAAATAACAGCAGAAGTAACATTAATAAATAATAATAACAAAATAAATAATGCTATGATGGACTTGTGAGTGGTGTGGTTGTAGGGCTGATTTTTCTGTTGCCAACCCTCTTCTGTCTGCCCAAGCCCACTCTGGTGCCTCACATAAGTCAATCAATCAATACTCACACCCTGATCTTGCAGGTGGAGTAGGATATAAGGTGGAGGACATTCTGTATCAAGGCTTTCCATTTCCTCTGGTCCTGTTCTTGCTCCAGATATCCTCTTATCAGACTCTGGGGACCAAAATGGTCTGAACTTCCAAGCTGAGTCTTGGATCAGGTGGATGATAAAGATATAAAACTGAACTGAGGACAGGAAGTTAATGGACAGAGTGAGTACAAGAGGTAGATGTATGGAAAGATTCCTCAAAGCTAGAGGTAAAGGATAAGGAGATATGCCTCATGAAACACCACAGATATTCTGTCTTGGCTCTGCTGTTCATCACAGCAGCATCCTGAAGGCATCAGACTGCTCATTAAACTGTGTATCCATCTGTATTACTTTGGATTCAGATCCGTTGTGGGGAGGGGAGCAATATCCACATTGTGTCTTTCACTGGAGAGAGAGGGAAAGCCTGGTCCTGCAGCCCCTGGTTGAAGCTGCAAACTGGACTTGCTTTGAGAGGAATCAATATTTGTTTCTACTAAAAAACCTACAGCGTTGTTGCATTTGTTGTCAAATATTTTTGTGACAATGCTATAAACAAGATTGTTCTTAAATCATATTTTGCTCCCAGTAGGTCTGAGAAATGCTTTATGAAATCATAGTATTACACTGTATACTGAATTAAATACTGTGTGTAGACAGGTTTTTGTCACTTCTCTGTAACTAATATTAGATAGGGAGGGAAGCTGTACCTTCCAAGGAGGCCCAGTGGGATCTCCACTGTGGGGAGAGCAGATTGATCACATCCAAGGGTGTTATTAGTATGCTCAAGAGCACAGAACCTTTTATACGATCATCAAGGCCTATGGGCTTCATTTTAAGGCTGGATAGCAGGGAGTTGCCACAATTTTTCTGTTGACTTCTGTGTAAATGATTTGCTTTCATGCATGTTTGTTTTTCATACAGTTGTTACAGTAGAGGAAAAACTTGCAGTCAGAAGGAGAGATTTTTCAGAGGAAGGGAGGGAGAGGCTGTGGAAGATTTGGATTGTCCAGCCTGAGCTCAGTTGATCTTCATTAATGTTTATCTTAAAAACTTGCATCTTTCTTTGAGACATCAAGTGAAAAGATCCCCATTTCTCTTACAAAAGTGTATTTTTAAAAGATAACTATGTGAGAGTCTGAATGTGCAAGGACATTTTAGCTACAGGTTGGTTTGGATCTTCTATTTTCCCGCTGGGTTCTTCCTCAGGACCTTGGACCTGCAGCTGCCCCATACCACAGTTCTTCTGTGGACCGATAAACCACCAGGTCCTGGGCAGAATGGACTCAGGAGCATCACTGATTAGTCTACTTCAGCTGTCTCAAGTCATTCATCCCTTGCCTCCAGCACTGCCCTTTCTAGTCCCCAGGTCTGTTCTCTGGATTTTTGGTGCCAAATATGGAGAAGCAGAAATGTTTTTCAGCTGAAAGCCACAACGAGCTGAGAGCACTGTACTCAAGAGCCATTCCTTGCTGATACAAGCATTGTCTGCTGCTGTTGTTTCTTTTAGCTTGCCTCACAAACATGAATATTTACCAGCTGCTCATATTAACAGGTGGCTGCTTGTATCATAGAGTTCACCTTTCTGCATTGCTAGTCTGGGGTTTGGCCCCAAATAGAGGATCACATTAGTTGTATGAGGTTATGCCTTAAGTTATAGCTGAGACACTGATTTGGCACGTTGAAAACTCTTTCTTTCAACTAGGAGACTATCTGAGTAACATTTTGCAAGTTCTGCTGTGGGTTAAAAAACATGAGCAGGCAATACTTGTAGATAAATAACTCCTCAGACCCACTTCTCCAGAAACATTCCTCAAAGGCAGTGGGAGTGACCTGCAGTGCTGCTTAGAGATGGCTGGCAAGTCCTCTGTAATAAATACAAAGAGTTTTGAGTCTAAGGCAATTCTGGCAAAACCCAGAGTCCTTTTATACCTCCACAAATGAGTCAGAACTCTGGTGAGTTGTACTGGAAAGAGTGCAAAGTGACAGAAACTGCTTCCCTCCTTACAGGAGGCCAAAGGGAGATCATGGAAAGCTACAGCTGAACAGCTCCTGCATGTTAATGGGCATGGTCAGGATTTTACAGTAGCGAATCCCAAAACAGCAGGAACCCAACCCTCAGTGAAGCCAAGGCTGGTTTCAGTGCCCAAGCCCTGTTTGCAAATCCGAGCTGCAAACTTTGGGTGGTTTGAAGTTGGCGTTTTGGCTCTCGGAAGCGGATCTTGCTTAGCCAAACAGATTGAGCCCCTGTCCAATTGCATGCACAGCACATATCGACAGCCTCAAGTGGCACCAGCCTCCTGCTTCATGCATATTCAGTGTGCATTGCTCAGAATCGTGCCATTGTAGTGGGGTCTGGGCAGCGCCGTGCACACACTCACACACCACCAGCAACATGCCCTGCGCTTGCAGGACCCTGCACCACACTAGGACCTTTTATTCTTTCCCTACAGATTGACAAAAGCACTTAATAATTATGTCATTACCTCACGCTGTGGGGGATCCTCTGTCCTTTAGTTTATCTGGGGAAATGCTGTACCCACCTAAGAGCTGGGCTCAAAGCCTGTCTCAGCCTGGCCAGCGTGTGCTGACGAGCGGCTCTGCAGAGGAGTGTCTGTGTGAAAGCTGCAGCTCCAGCTCAGCTCCTGGCCCTCTCATCCTTAAACCCACTGTGTCCCCCTGTGCTGGGAAGACTGGTCTGAGCCTGGGTGGTTGTGCCTTCAGCATGCCAAGGGAGGGGTGCAGGCAGGAACAGACAGCTGCCCTTCATCAACGACTCAAGCCACCAGTTTAGTGACCTGTTGAAGGGCAATAAACCCATGGGGTCAGCAAGTGTTTAGGAGGAGTTGTTTGGTATCTTAGTCAGTTTTATATGAGTATAGAATGAGATGAAACTCAAAGCAGATGTTTAAATGTGGTGGACAACCTC
>VYZS01034712.1:17671-43472 GCA_013400695.1 Neodrepanis coruscans
CCCAGAGAAGCTGTGGCTGCCCCATCCTTGGAAGTGTTCAAGGCCAGGTTGGAGGGTGCTCTGAGCAACCTGGTCTAGTGACATATATCCCTCTCCATGGCAGGGTTTGGATCAAGATGATCTTTAGGGTCCTTTCCAACCCAAACCCTTCTATGATTCTATGATGATTTTTATATATATATTTTGCACTCACAGACCTTCATCCCAATGTGAAACTCCCTAAGCAGTCAAGAATCAGCCATGAAAATCTTTGTCCTGAAAGGCAGGACATGTTTGTATTAGAAAATGTAGGCCTTTGGCAGGAAAGGAATACCTGTTCATGGCAGAGAAATGCCAAATATCACTGCCCTGTGGTGGATGACAGCTCCAGGCACTCACTGTACTTTCCTAGGTGGAAAAAACAAGGGAGGTGGATTAGTAAAGCAATGTGGTGGTCAAGTGATAGAGCTAAATGGGGTCTTCTGCCTGGAAATAATTCAGAAGCTTCTGGGGGAGGGAAAGACTTTCCCATGGGACAGTGTTAAAAGGGAATTAAAAGGTCATCACGATACCCTGTGCAAGAGTGGATTAACAGTATCTAAATCATTCTTCTTCAAGTGCTCGTCCAATCTGCTTTTAAATACAGCAGCACTGAAATTCTGTGGGGGATCTGTCCTCTTACCTGACTCTCCCTACTGTTAGAAAGCTCTTTTATGTATCAGCAGCAGGAGTTACAATAGGTTTTATTCATACCACTGCCAAAAGTATACAAAGCAGGAGATTTTTAAGCCCACAGATGAAAAAAAAATAAATGTATCTTTGTATTTCTACCTTCTGTATGAAGTATGGATGTTAAAGGGAGTGCAGTGGGACATACCTTAAAAAAAATCTTAGGAAATGCAATTGCTCTTCCTCCAAACATACCAAAGGTCAGATCTACCTGAGCAAAACCCACAGTCTGGGCTGGCCAGGACTATATATGCTGGTATCCATTTATATTGGGTTAAGTAATTCCATTTTAGCCAGTGAAACAATGGTAGGGGTTGTCTTAATGAGAGGTGAAATCTACAGCTATGACCAATGAGCAATAAAACTTTGTTAAATCAAATTTCCTTTAATAATTTTTGGATTTTATTGTATATTAATGAAGAGTTTCAGGGGAGAAAAAAAAAAAGGAGGGGGGAAACTATCACACTGCAGCCCAACCTTTTTTGCTACTTTTGAAGAAAGTATAAACGTTTTCCCTGAAATTATAAATTTCCCTTGGAAATAGAAAACTCATGAAAACATTTTGAGTTCTAATTGTTAACCTACTGCAAGTGAATCTTCTTCAGTCAGCACAGTGAAACAGTCACCCACTGTATCAGCAGCCACCTCCCGGAATAATCACAATTTCTTTCATGTCTTCCCTCTAATGAGCCCCTCCGAAGGCCCCTCTCATCTGTGCTGAGCAGTCAAGTATTTCAAGTGGTGTCTTTCTCTTTTCTGTGCCACTAATTGTCACAGAACCCAGAAGTTTAGGCTTAGCACGTATACCTCCCCAAAATAGATGTCTGGGGACTAAAAGATAGGGCTGTGGTCATTGAGAGGTGAGCTAAAAATAATGACTTCCTGCTGAAAAGAAATTAATTCTAAGGCCCTCGCTCTGAGCTGGGCTTAAGCACTGTGCCAAGCAAAACTCAACTTAAGCACGTGTTTTGCTTTAAACAAACACTTAAAATGGATTTGTGGAATAAGAATGGATGTCGATTTAAGTACAGGCTTAAGTGCTTTGCTGAACCAAGGTCCAAATGCCTCAATCCCTAACCTGTTGTTTACAAGTTAGTCTTGGCACTTTAATTTAAAGACATACAAGGGTTTAGTGGAAATACTGAGGTGGCTTTGCTCATTTTAGGTGAAACTGGCAAACACTGAAGGATTTTAGGAAACATTTATAGCACAAACCAGTAGGCCTTGTTGGCAGCAAGCATCTTTCCCAGTTATTTGGTACATTCTAAATGTGTGGCTCATCACATGGCAAAAAAAATATTTCCTCTCGGCCAATGTGCGGTGGAAGGGGAATTAGACACAAGAAAGGCATTCAAAAGATAGCAAGCACTTAATTGCAACAACCAAGGAGAGTCTTTCATCATGTGGCCATTCTGAATGACATTGGACATGCGACTGATTGTCACGGCGTTATTTGTTTTCTTCGCTTTGATCATAAAATTACTAGGAAAGGCTTAATGGAGTTATAAATATCTTGTTTCCATGAGAGTCCTGGGAGGATAATTATAGCACTGAAGTCTTTGCAAAGATAGAGCATTTATAAAATGATATTATCTGAGGACTCCAATGGATAACAGGGAATATTCTGAACTCTGTTCTCCTTTTGACTCAGTGTGCTCTTTGGGCAAATAACTTCGTCTCTCAGTTTCCTCATCTATTCATTGGGGTAATAATGACAATTACCTACTGCTGCAAAGTCTATACGGCTTGAAAGTTGCAGGTATTGCTCCCACTCATCAGAGCACTCAAGCCTGATCATGGATAGCAATGGATGTCTGGAAGGGTTTGGATAAACCGTGGGTTTTCCCGATGCATGCTCCTGGTAAATTCCATTACTTGTAGAGTTACAGTCAAAATATTCAGAATGAATACTTTAAATCTCTTAATTAACACTTTTTAAGGGGATGATGAATCAGCTGTACCCCACACTCTTCAGAAATACTTTGTTTTTAAGGCAAAGTTTGGAATTTAA
Organism: Neodrepanis coruscans; assembly: GCA_013400695.1. NCBI lineage: Eukaryota > Metazoa > Chordata > Aves > Passeriformes > Philepittidae > Neodrepanis > Neodrepanis coruscans. Next base: position 20,391 of record VYZS01034712.1, read on the forward strand.
AGACTATGGGCAAGTTTCTTGTTGAGTAAAAATCCACTGTCCTTTCATAAAATCAACCCCTATGGGGGAGCATTACCTAGAAGGTTGAGTAGTAGTTACCTATGAGTAGGAACTACACCTGTACTCTGACTTTCCTCAGCTGTTCCAGGCTTTTACTGCTTTAGAAACTTCATACATCATCTTTCCAATTGTGCAGCTTTGAAAAAGACAAGTGAGGAAAGAGTGATGGCCAATGAGCAAAAAACTAGGCACGAGCTCCAGGAGGGGAAAACATGGATTTTGGTTATGAAAACAAGAACTTCAGTGCTGGAGAGGAGATACTACATCTCCATTGATAGCGCTGTAACCTCCCTGGCTGTGATTCCAAATGGTTGATGATAAATTTGAGAGTGATCAGAGCTGAATCAGAAAGTTGATGGAAATGTTGCTAAGCCTGCACATCTTAGGAGTCTTAGTGAAATTAAGAAAGGGAATGCTCAGAAGTGACTTCAGCACAGCCTGAGGGTATCCAGGTTCAGTAATGCATGGACCTTTGGAGCTTGCTATGTGTTTTTGCAGTGGATTGGAGTGAAAATGAGCAGATTCCCACCTTAAATGAGGTAAAAATGCAGACCAGGAAATTGAATCCTTTTACCAAGCACTTAAATTACATTTCTCTATTAATAATCCTGACAACAAAATTGCCCATTTTTCCAAAATAGAAGCTTTTCAACTAGAATGTGTGAATTCCTGGGATGGATAGAGGAGGAAAAGGTAACCTGATTACTTTTCAGGAATTGGTAAAACATAAATCAGGAAAGTCTGAAGATCTAAATTCTCTATATGGGCATTCTGCTTCCATAAAGCAACATTTAGGTAGTTTACAAAGACAGAAAATATCTTTTCTGAGGGTATAATACTCAGATCAGGTAATCACAGCTGGCCAGAGAAGCCTAAAGCTAAGGAGGATCATGTTCTTTACAGAGTGTAATGAGGAAATGGAAAGACTTTCATTCCCTGTTTTCTGGGCCCTTGCTCAGAGACAATTACCAGTGATTTCTGTGAAGATCTGACCCAAATAAGAGCCAAGTGAGGCTGTGTGGGTGTAGTCTCTCAGCATTGCATTTCCAGACTCCTCTAGCTGTGGGTAAAATGTGATCCAAGCTGAAGATGGGGCTCTGTCACATTTCTTATGTCAAAGGTCATAATGGTAGACTTGACTCTTTCAAATTAGACACAAAAGTTTCACTGGGTTCATAATGTCGGTCTTTGTTTCTACTGACACAAATCCAGAGGTAATTTCAAGGCATTGGCCTTTTGTCTGACCTTTATTCTGAAGACCATCATTGCTCAGAAAAGCATGAAATGTGTCCTGTTCACTTGATACCAGAAGAAAATCAAGGGCTTTCCAGTACCATGACATGGTCCCCTGAGTATGATTCCCAAGTTAAAATGAATAGATAAGCAGTGTAAGATACTTGAAGAATTCTGCTCTTTAAGTAATTCATTGCAGCTGAAGATACTGCCTTTGATACTCTTCTGTCCAAATCTTGGTATTATCATTTACTATTTTAAGCTTGTTTATAGACTGGAATAATACACAGATAAAAAAGGATGATTATGAGGATATTTTCAGACATTAAAGCTGAGGTTTGAGGTTCTTTTTTTTTTTCTGAAAAAATAAACCAAAGAATGTTTTACTATCTGAAAACCTGGCAACTGGTCTTTGCTTGCCACGAACTGAAATCAAGCACCACTTTGTTAAAAGCCAGTTTTGTCACAAGAATCTGGTTGTTCCTTAGAACAATAAAAAGGCCTGAATCAGCAGGACATGTGGTTATAGTCTGTCCTTTGGGTGTTAAGCAACATATTCAGCTGAATTTTTCTAGCCTTGCAGCCTGGTATTGAGATTTTGTGGACATGCACAGTTTGCACATGCAGACATATGGGTCTTTAGGAACAAACTGGGTAATGAGTTCTCTATGTACCCACAAGCCAGGACAAATCCAAGCCATTTGCTGCAATCACTAAAACCATAAAGCCCTGAGCTGGCACACCTGCCAGCATGGATCTGCACCTGACAAGGTACATTTATCCCTCCACACGGAGGTGTGCCAGCGTTGGCATCTTTGGACAGGAGTCAAAGCTGGGCAGAGGGTGGGAGCTGGGCCTGCTGGACTCTGAGCATCTCAGAGCCAGGGAATGTGCTGTGACACTGGATGTCTTGGTGGGCTGGCTGTCTGAACAGGACATCTCTAGCACGAGCTCCTTCTGCAAACAGGCAACGAATTCACGGCACAGCAGGTTTCTTCCCAAGGTGGCATTGGAACAGTCCAATGGCACAATCTAGACTAGAGGCCATGTTTCATCTTTCACTCCCCTCTTCTTCTCTTCCTCTCCTCTCCTCNAAAGATAAAGTGTGTAAGCAAAATATGCCTTAGTAAAAGTGTTGAAAAGGTAAGTTTTTACTCCTATAAATGCAGTCTCAATTGTTACTTACCTGCTTGAGCTGCTTATTTTCTATTAACTGAATGTGTATGTGTTGTCATGTGCTGACTAATAACTCATCATTCACAGCCCTCTGCTTCCCATGATACTCCAATTATGCCTTCAATAGTCTCCTAAAAGTGTCAGAATAATGAATGAAAATTTCAGAGAACAAAGAAAAACAAAAAACACAGAGATTGTGGATTACACTTTGAGAGATTGAAACACATAAATTTTTTTTATGATCTCTCCATATAAACAAAGCTCCTTAAAATGACATTTTGGAAAGCCTTTGTGTGTAAGTCTCTATAATTATGGATAAAGATTAATAAAAGGAAAAAAAAATCTAGTACAGTGAACTTCTCCATCAAACTAGCACTCCTTCAGAACTAGGGCTCCTAAATTCTACTTCTCAACAATTAATAAACAATAATTACCACACTATTTGCTTCATAGGAGTAAATTGTGTCTTGCAGTGAATTATGCTCATTGGCCTTCTAATTAGCACACATAAAAACAGATTTTCTCGTAGCTTTGTTTTTTTAGTTGTTTACATTCTGAAGCAAATTAGATGATATATTCATAAGCTCAGTCTGTATTTAGATACCTAAATAAGCATCTTGATTTTTCAGAGCACCTACAACTCTGAGAATTACACAGTGCTTCTGAAAACCAGGCCATTTATTTAGGTGTCTATATTTAGGTACATGAGTTTGGAGCGTTTGGCTTGAGGTCACATAGCTATGGCTCATTGCATTTTTTTATTTCCATTTGGGTCACAATGGGCAAGTCAGTTTTAATAATTCTCATCACAAACATAAGAAATAGCAGGAGAGGTGGTAAGAATTGCTTACTAAAAACCATCACGATGCTTAGCACTTCTTGAAATACAAGTTTTCTTCGTGGAGAATTAAAGTCTAAAAAAAAAAAACCAGAAATCAGTGCATCAGAAAGGTAAGACAGTATGTTTAGGGACTGAATTTATGTTGTGGTTTAAACTGTGCTCATTTCCTGGATTGAATTTGCTGACATCTTTGTCATTCTCTCTACAACCTTCTGATCGTTTTGACAAGCCAGATGTTTCAGCTTCCTGTATTTTGATTGGATAAATCCTAGAAACCAAGTGGTTCTACTTGTTAACACATGGCAGCAAACCACAGTTTAGTGNTGGACTCTGAGCATCTCAGAGCCAGGGAATGTGCTGTGCCACTGGATGTCTTGGTGGGCTGGCTGTCTGAACAGGACATCTCTAGCACGAGCTCCTTCTGCAAACAGGCAACGAATTCACGGCACAGCAGGTTTCTTCCCAAGGTGGCATTGGAACAGTCCAATGGCACAATCTAGACTAGAGGCCATGTTTCATCTTTCACTCCCCTCTTCTTCTCTTCCTCTCCTCTCCTCTCCTCTCCTCTCCTCTCCCCTCTTCGCTTTCATTTAGTGTTCCCATTCCCCCTTGAGAAATTCACTGGTGCCCTTTTTCCCCCTTCCCAGTTCAGCTTCTGTTTTCCTTCAGGGTTTTCAGGTATCCATGCTGTCAATTATCTGAAAAGCTTAAATTTGGGAGTGCAGCACTTCAAGGTTAGCCTGGCAAGTAATGCCTCAGTTGGCCAAAATGCCTGGATGGACTGTCCACCTCTTTTGGAGGTCTGTCACACTGCTGGCAGAGCAGGAGGAAGGGGTAGAGTCTTCCCTCTGGCTGATGTGGAAGAAGGACACTCTTCAGAGGTTGCTCTGCCACAGTGACTCAGTGCTGTGGAAGCTGTGACCGCCCAAAAATATCTGTGTCATCAAGAGCATTTCCATTTTGCCATCTCCAGTGTTCACCTTGAACAAGGGCTGGCAGGACAAGGGCACTGACACCATCCAGGGGCCAGCTGTCAATCACTGATGTGATTTCTAGAAGATCAGAAGATCAGGGCTATTATATATAAAAGTAATAATTATATANAAATTGTGTCTTGCAGTGAATTATGCTCATTGGCCTTCTAATTAGCACACATAAAAACAGATTTTCTCGTAGCTTTGTTTTTTTAGTTGTTTACATTCTGAAGCAAATTAGATGATATATTCATAAGCTCAGTCTGTATTTAGATACCTAAATAAGCATCTTGATTTTTCAGAGCACCTACAACTCTGAGAATTACACAGTGCTTCTGAAAACCAGGCCATTTATTTAGGTGTCTATATTTAGGTACATGAGTTTGGAGCGTTTGGCTTGAGGTCACATAGCTATGGCTCATTGCATTTTTTTATTTCCATTTGGGTCACAATGGGCAAGTCAGTTTTAATAATTCTCATCACAAACATAAGAAATAGCAGGAGAGGTGGTAAGAATTGCTTACTAAAAACCATCACGATGCTTAGCACTTCTTGAAATACAAGTTTTCTTCGTGGAGAATTAAAGTCTAAAAAAAAAAAACCAGAAATCAGTGCATCAGAAAGGTAAGACAGTATGTTTAGGGACTGAATTTATGTTGTGGTTTAAACTGTGCTCATTTCCTGGATTGAATTTGCTGACATCTTTGTCATTCTCTCTACAACCTTCTGATCGTTTTGACAAGCCAGATGTTTCAGCTTCCTGTATTTTGATTGGATAAATCCTAGAAACCAAGTGGTTCTACTTGTTAACACATGGCAGCAAACCACAGTTTAGTGTTGAGGAATTCAAGCTGACATCATCAGCTATGCTCCTGAATTGTGGCTACATCTCCAAGACTGCTTTTGAATTTGCCCAGTACAGGTCTTGACATTAGTGAACCAGTTATGAAATAAACAGTCCAGGACTCTGCAGAGAGAAGATCAATGGGAAAAGGACATCAAAAGGAAAACACAAAATTTTAAAGAAACAAAAATAAAACCCCATCATACTTCAGCATCCTCACTCAGATGGGAGAATTTAAATCTGGCCATAATATACCAGATTTGAGAGAACTGTACCCATACTTTTACAATGTTGTTTGTTACAGAACAAAAGGTTTACGTTTTTCTTTCTTGAAATGGAGATTATTTTAAAAGTCAATGAGACCCATTTTTTCCCCTTGATCTATCATGCATCTAGGCTGAGAAAACATCTCCTGGTTAAAAATACTCCTTAACCAGAAATGGGGACATGTCATTTTTGTTGTCTTCAAAACTCAGTGTTAGTTACAAGATAATAAAGCTCAGTTTTGTGAGACTTTGTGTTAGATAGGGAATTTTTACACTGTCAGATCAGAAAGACCTTTTTTTCAGGTAACTCTCACTCTCAGAAGTGGATAGAAAATGTGAAGAATCTTTGTTCCTGTTCTCACTGACTTAAAAAACAGGAGCCTCCTGTCTGACCTCTGTCTGCCCCTGAAGATGCTCAGAAACAACAGGGACATACCAGAGACAGAATTTAGAGAGCAGAAGAGCCAAATGCAGGGCCTCTTCCACTGGTTCCCAGAGCAATGCCACAGGTTGTTGTAGAATCAGAATGAAAGGACCTTAAAGATCATCCAGTTCCAACCCCCTGCCATGGACAGGGACACTTTCCACTATCCCAGGTTGCTCAGAGCCCCATCCAAGCTGGCCTCGAAAACTTCCAGGGGTGGAACATCTACAGCGTCTCTGGGCAACCTGTGCCAGTGGCTCACCACTCTCACAGTAAAGAGTTTCTTCTCAATATCTAATCTAAACCTGTCCTTAAGGCCATTCCCTCTTGTCCTATCACTCTATGCCATTGTGAAAAGTCCCTCTCAAGCTCTTTTGTAGCCCCTTCAGGTCTTGGAAACCCCGCTTTAGGTACCTCATCATGCTTGCCTGACCCCCACATACTAGATTTGGAGAGGCATCCCTGTGCACAGCTGAGGCATGTGCTTCTCTGCATCTCCAAACCCCCAAAGGAAACAGCCCTGCTCCATGATCAACCTGCTTGTGGAGTATCCTGTGCAAGGGCACTTACAGGCACTGAAATTTTACAGCAGGGGAAGGATACTGTCCTTTTCTGCAGTGATTTTTCATTTATGCAGTTGTTATTCTCATACCCAGAAATGTGCAAAATGCTCTGTAGATAAACAAACAACACCACAAAAAAAATCCCAAACAAAACCAAAAAGAGACAGCATTTGCTTTGCACATTTTTGTTTTTTTCTGTTGTAGCTAAGCTTCTTTGCAGTTGCTGTACACACAGAGGATGGCACTGAAGAGGTGTTGAGGCAATGCTGTCTCCCTGCACTGAGTGACTGGGTGATAAATTGGCAGATGAAATTCAGCAGTGATAAGTGCAAAGTAATGTACAGGGGAAAAAATAACCCCAACCATACACACACATAGACACTTTTTCCAGCTATCACTTTTGCTGTAGGAGATCTGGAGGCTGAAGTGGAAAGTGCTCTGAAAATGTCAGTGTGGGGCTAGGAAATGGTCAAAAAAGGAAACTGAATGTTAAGAATTAGTAGCTTACATGACAAGGCGGCCACCAAAACCGTAAGACTCTGTCACTCAGATGCTTAGAGTTCTTCTGAGTTCCTTGGCCAGGCAGCTCTTGCCCACTCCACATCCAGAAAAAATTAATGGTTATTTTAGTAGAATAAAAGTTTCAAAGAATTTATAAAATTAGAAAGGCTAGAGAAATGGCAATAAGGTTTTCCAACTGAAAACAGAGGAAACCATGTGAGCTTGAAAGAGGGATAGCTGAAGGGAAGTCCAGTAAAAGTCTGGAAAATAATCACAGAATAGTTCGAGTTGGAAAAGATTTAAAGGATCATTTAGTGCCAACATCCCTGCCATGAGCAGGAACACCCCACATTGCTCCAAACCCCATCCAACCTGGCCTTGGACACTTCCAGGGATGGAGCATTTCCAGCTTCTCTTGACAGCTGTGCCAGGGCCTCACAGGGAAGAACTTCTTCCTAATATCTAATCTAACCCTGCTCTCTGTCTGTTTAAGGCCATTCCCCCTTGTCCTAAAATGATGATGAGAAGGTAAAACCAATAAATTTACTGCCTCTATAACAAAGCAACACTTTAATCAGGAAAAAGACTTGAAATTGCAAAGATTTATCCAGTGAAGATTCTCCACATTATGGAAAACAAAACCACAAATGGAGCTCAAAAAGAATTAAGACAAACTCCTAGAGAACAGGGCCACTGGTAGCAACTAAGTGGAGTAGCTTGGACACAACCCTGAGTTCCAGAAATCCTTATCTCACAAGCTGTTGAAAAATTATAAGGTAAATAGGAGAAGAATACAGGGTCTATTTTTACACTGTTTTACTAAGCATCCAGTCTTGGCTGCTGGAGACAAGATACAGAGCTAAGAGGGATCCAACTGTGTTTTTTATATTCTAAAAAAGTAACAAAAACAGTCAAGGGTATGATAATGCTGACAGAGTCAACATTAATTTTACTTGCTTTATCCACTCTAATCTCCAGACTCAGCCATTTGCAAAAAATCATAATCCATATCTGGCCAAAGAATGTGGGATTATCCCTGTGAGCAGAAATGTGAAAGATGAAGCATTCACTTATTGTGCATGTACAGATTTTGAGGCATTACTTACTCTTTTCTTCTGAAAAGAGAAGACTTTGTCACCAAAACTTCTGCAAAGGCTGCAGGACTGAATAAGGGTTTGTATTTTGACGATCAGAAATCAGAGTAACATGGGGGGAGGGGGGGAATCTTTTGGTTACACTGCTTCAGTTGTGTTGAAATTCACAGTGGCTGCTTCAGCACACTTGAGAGGCCACTTTTGCTTACAGATTAAATCCGGAGATAGGAAGCAGGTGCAGACTGAAGATAATGAGCAGCTCAGGATTTGGAGGAGATGGGCTAAGGCTGTGCTCGGGGATATCAGTAACAAACTCCCACTCAGTTCTCCGGGAGCAGGTCTGCAGCACTGCCTGCAGATCCTGCAAGCAGCAGCTGTTCCATCACCTCCTTTGGTATCTTTTCCAGAATTTCAGCTTCCTCCAGGTTTTGGCACTCTACAACTACTTGGGTTGTGGGAAGATGCCCACAGCCTTTCGGAAGCACAGGGTGCATGGCCTGAATAGCTCTGGGGCCCACATGGGGAAAGAGACTCCAAGAAGGACATTCTCTATGTTGCTCTTATTCTGTTACTTTGGCAACACCGTTTTTTCCGTGCTTAAATAATATATTATTTTGTGACCTTTGCTAATAGAAATCTGTAAAGTTTAGAACAGGGGATATTAAAACCGTGCAATTGTTGCCATTCTCATAATTATCAGGTTTGAAGGACATTTTACTGCAAACAGTGGAATTTAGGTGGGTTTTTTTCCCCTCTTCATCTTAGCAATAAGGTCTGGATGCATCTAAATACAAAGTGCTGACCTTAATGTTCCTGATTTTTCCTGAACATGGACTAGCTTGCTTTCATAACTGTAGAAATTCCTATTTTACTACAAGGAAAATGTATGCTAGAGCAACTTCATCATAATGAAAATATTCTTCCCAGTATGAAAAGTAATAAAAAACTGAGACAGGCTGCACTGTGCATGAGACACAGGTAAGAGGATGGGGATAAGAAGACACAAGGAAACCCTAACATAAAATGCAGGATGGAAAAAGCACAGTGGATGCTCTTCCTACTCAGAATATTAAAATAACACATCATGCAAAGGGAATACACGTAAATGGAGACAAAGGAAGATATCTTACCAAGTTTAATTCTTAAAACAAAAGCCAACGAGCATATAATTTGATATAAAACCTGACTAGTTTATATTGTGGCATCTTTGGTTCCACAGCTTACTTTGTCTTCTGTATAGTGCCTAAATCAGTAAGATTGTGGTCAGGGATCAATGCTTTAGGCACAAAGACCAAATAAAAATAAAAACCAATAAAAAGAATAATTACAACTTACCTATTGTACATTAAAAAAATAAAAGCAGAACAGAAGCGGAAAGCCTGAAAGGGGTCTAGACCAGATATGCATTGAGATGTAAGTCAGTCCTTAGTTAAGGGACCAGGAAGAAACTCTTCTGTTGCAAGTAGGCCAATCTCCAATGCATTGCTCTCTGCCATTTGCAGAGGTGAGGTGGGATACATTATTGATCTCATTCATCATGCCATTTTTTTCTGCTATTATTGGAAAGTGCTGCTATAAATGGCACACATCTTTCTATATATTTTAACTGATGGAGAATTATTCCTTACATAGATTTTTATTAGGGTGTTTAATAATTATATGGGAGTCTTCTAGTTCTCCATTACATCCTATAGATTTTCAAAGCCATCTCTACAGAAACCTATTTACATTTCTGTTATCACCCTATTGATTAAATCCCTCTGTATTACATTCCAAAGCAAAGAGACCACAGAAAATCAGCATTAGCCTCTAACACTGAGCAGTCTCGGATGTACAGCTGGAAGAGAGAAAATAGCCCTTCCTTTAATAAAGCATGCCTTGGGGGGCATCTGAGGGCTTTCTCTTCTTTTTAAAATCATTACCAACATCAGCCTCTTTTCCACTTTAAACCTGACATTCCTTAAGAGTCTGACAAATGCACCTTGTGGCCTCATCTGCAATGGGGAGAAACACCTTATTCACCTGTTAGCCTGAAGGAGAGATGAGCAGCAACTGGCTCCATTGCAGATGGAGCTCGCTGCAAAGGACAAGTTTACATGTGAGTGATAAGAGGTGGGAATGGTCTTGGGAGCTCCATTCCCCAGAGCAATCAGGCCCCCTACAAAATCACCATGGGGGGGCATTCGGGGGTTTGTTTCTAAATCCATGCGGTGACACTGTGTAAGCAACCACCCCACTTCTCTCTGCATCTTTCCCCACCTCCCTCCATCCCATCCCAACCCTCTTTGCTCCCATTCCACCCTTTCTTGCTCCCATTCCATTTCATCCCACCCCATATCTCTCTACTCCATCCCATTTGACTCCACCCCACCCCACCCCACCTCGCTCTCAGTGTCGGGGGGCCAACACCCTGAGGGAGGGAAGCTTTGCCATGAGAACACAAAACGGCGCCTGGTTCCTACCAGCCCACATTCCTGCTCATCTGTGGCTGCACAGCCCCCGTCGCTGGCTCTCCTGTTCTTTGTCCCACTCATCTGTCCCCTGTCCTCCTCATTTGTCCCCTGCCCCAATCACCTGTCCCCAAACAGCTTCTGTCCTGATTCGCTTGTCCCCTGTTCCCGCACAGCCTCTGTCCCCTCACCTGTCCCGTCTCCCTACACATCATCCCCTGCCCCCTCACCTGTTCCCTGTCCCCAAACATCCCCTGCCCCCTCACCTGTTCCCTGTCCTCACACATCCTCTATCCTCTCACTTGTCCCCTGTCCCCTGACTTGTCCCGTCCCCCTCACCTGTCCCCCATCCCCACACATCCCCGTGTCCTCACCTGTCCCCGCACACCCCCCGCCTCTCCCCGAGTCTCAGCTGTTCGAGCTCAGAGGGGGGGTGGAGGGCGCGGCCAGGGGACTGAAGGGGCGGGTCCAAGGCTCTCCCCGCGTCCTCTTTGGCCGCTGCTCCTGCCAGTTTGGGCTGGGGGGTGTTGCTGGTTGGGGCCGCCTCGCCCTCCACCTTGTGCCGGGCGAGAGGCGCTCCTGGGGTGGCGGCGGGCGCTGGTCCTGGGGTAGCGCAGCGGGGACAGCGCGGGGCGAGTGAGCCGCAGGTAAGGGCAGGGCAGAGCAGAGCAGAGCCGAGCCGCTCCAGGGGATATTTACCCCACCCCAGGGGCCGCAGTGCTGCCCCGCCGACCTGGGTTATGCAACCGGCCCGCGGTCCGGCCCCGGGGCTCTTTTCCCCCACGGGGGGATGCGCGGCGAACCCCCGGCTTCCCGCGGTTGCCCCCCCGCCCTCGCCCTCACCTTCGGGCGCGGTGCCTCCCGCGTGGGGATGCGGAGGAGGTGGGTGAGGAGGGGAAAGAGGGTTTGGAGCCGTTCAGAGAGCACCTGGGAGCAGGTGGGGGTTTGGAGTTGCGCGGACCCGTCCCGAGTGCCCGTGTCCCGGAGGGAGGCTCTTGGCGGGCTGCGTTAAACTTGGCCGCGGTATCCAAGGGGGAACGGCTTTAAAAGTGAAAGAAGGTTGGTTTAGATTGGATATTAGGAAGAAATTCACTGCTGTGAGGGTGGTGAGGCACTGGCACAGGTTAGCCGGAGAAGCTGTGGCTGCCCCATACCTGGAAGTATTCGATGGGGCTTGGAGCAACCTGGGATAGTGGAAGGTGCCCGTCCCTGCCCGTGGCAGGAGATTGGAACTAGGTGAGCTTTAAGGTCCCTTCCAACTCAAACCATTCTCTGATTCAGTGGTCCCAAACCAATGTCATTTAATGCTTATATAACAGGTAGCTCTCCAAAGTTCATGGTTTGAGATTTCCCCCACATACTCCTCTTCTAGATTATTTTGTATCTCTTTGAAAATACTGTAGTTCTTTGCTGCTTGAATTTGGAGTTTAATGAAGTTTCTTAAAAGGCTTGTATAGCTGAAAGAAATCACATAAAAGAGCTTTGTAGATTAATTAGATGTTATACTTTACATCAGCTTCTGTCTTAGGCTTTCAAGTTTTGCCCTTGCTGCTTTTGTTTAGTTAATTAGAATGGCTGCTCTGTAGAAAAGGAAAGCATTTTTTGTATGAAAACACATAAATGCAGCAGTTTCTTTACAGTAATTATTTTCACAGTAGAACTAAATTATATGGTTGCACGTTATTCCTGAACAGATGGAAGTCTGAATATTGTGGGAATATAAAACAATCACAAAAGCTGCAAACCATTAACAGTGAATGGGGACAGAAGAAGGTTTTCTCTGTATGATCAACTCTGTTAACTAGGAATTGGTACCTTTAGCAGTGGGAACTGTCCCATTCACCTTAAACTTGTGAGAAGCTGTCAGCTATGTGATCTAAGTTATCCTCTTCCAAGTATTTTAGTGTGCATTCAGATTCAGTAGCTCGGCATGTCATTGTTTGTGTTGAACATGTTTGTCATTGCATTGTTGTGTTTTTAAGTTATTAATTCCTCCTGTATGCCAGCAGGAAACCCTTTTAGAGAAAACTTTGATATTTTGTTCCAAGTTATCATCGTGCCTCGAGTATCTTCTAGGAGTTGAGGGCTGTGAATGGCTTCTGTTGCAGGTAGTTCTGACATAAATGGTTTCTTCCTTTTTCTCTCCCCTTCCAACAGGAAAAGAGAAAGTAGGTTTGGTAAGAACTGGGGTACGGTTATGAATTTCATTTTACAAGCTTGAGGGCTGATAATCGAGTGTTCCACTGACCCCTGTGTGAGGTGACAGCTCTGGCTGAAGGCCAGTGATGCTCTAATGCCGTGTGCCCCTTATAAAACAGGCTTGCTTTAAATAGATTAGCACAGAGGCCAAGTGAAGGTAATCAGGAAGCTTGTTCTGGTTTCTTTGTGTTTGGGGAGGGTTTTTTGTTCCTTGAATACCTTAACGTTGCCATGGTAACTGTCGTGCCTGATTGATTGTAGCCCAGCACGTGAGATCTTCACCCCTGGCATTGGTTGTTCCCAAGTGTCACCTTCCCGTTTTGGGATGGATCTGGAGTCTTGGCTTAGTTGGGTTCACCAGTGTCTCCTGGCTTGTTTTCTCCAGGGCTGGAGGTGCAGATGCTCAGCAAGCCAGTGCCAGCTGAGTCCCTTTGCTGGTCACAGGATCCATCCCTGGTGTGGGAGGCACAGCTGAACCTCCAGTGCACATCTTGGACTGCTTGAGCTGGCCAGTCCTGCTTTACAGGAATAAAACTGAATAGTCCCTTTGGATGTTAAAAGCTTCTAAAAATAGTTACAAAGTCTCAGCTAAATTTAATACGGCTAGAATGTCAATGGAAAGGATTAGAACATTTGGGATTTGCACCAGTTAGCATTTAGAAAAAAAATTAAAATCCTCTGGCTCATATCTACCACTTTTGTAAGAGGGAAAGTGGAGATTGACACTTTATGTGCAATGCCAGCCAAATTGGTGCTAAAATGTGAGTGGACACCTGTACTGAGGGTTTTGATTCCTGTAAGGGGAATAGTCATTGCCCAGGTAGGAGATCAGTAGTGAAGGCTGAAGTGGGAGGACTGCAGTCCGTATTGCTTCTGAGACTGCAAAGGTTCATTAATCCTCTCACATGAGCTGTTCTGCTCTTTCTAATTAAGGAAAAAGCCTCCATTTAAGTCCATGGGAGCTTTCCACAGTGAAGAATTAGCACCATTAAAAATAATGTGCATCTCCAGCGTTCATTGTGCAGAGTGGAATGGAATTTCTGAAGGTTACTGTGTGACCTTCCCTGCTACAAAGTTTTTCAGTTGGGTCCAGTTGACATCAGCAGGAGTTGCATCCCCAGGCTGACACTACTGAAACTGGGGACTCTGCTATTGGGAAGTCAGTGAATATTTTAAATAAAACCTGATTGTTTCAGTAAAATCTTACTCACTGGGTTTGATTTCTCTCTTCCCTCCCTCCACTGCCCACCCCCTGCTTTGAATTATGGTAAAACTTGCTTTTTGTATTTTGGGTTTTTTTTTTTCAGTAGAGGCCAAGATGGAATCTCTGCACTTTCCCTGGACCCTTCTAGAAAAGCAACTGCAGCTTTTTCTTGCTTTGGTTTTTGTTGTTTTGCTTTTTTAAGAGTGTCCTTTTTAATGTCAAAAGCCTGATGTTTCAGTGTTTTAATCAAGGACACAAATTTGCTTGTTGCCATGTAAAAAAACCCCTAAGTCTACATAAAATTAACAGCAAGGCCTTTCACAAGAACAGTTTTACAGAGTGNACTCACTGGGTTTGATTTCTCTCTTCCCTCCCTCCACTGCCCACCCCCTGCTTTGAATTATGGTAAAACTTGCTTTTTGTATTTTGGGTTTTTTTTTTTCAGTAGAGGCCAAGATGGAATCTCTGCACTTTCCCTGGACCCTTCTAGAAAAGCAACTGCAGCTTTTTCTTGCTTTGGTTTTTGTTGTTTTGCTTTTTTTTTTTAATTTTTGGTCCCCCTCCCCAATTTTCTTCATTCCTGCAGATTACAGTTTCCAGGTTTGGCCTCAGGATTCAATAATACTTCTAGTTTATAGTGATTATATGTAAAGCTTCTATTTGTAACATTTTGTTTGCTTTATTCTATTTTTAGTCATGTTGTTTTTCATGGCAAGCAGTGTTTAATAAAAAAAAGAGTAAAGTTTCCTAGTGATTTCAAGAGATACGTGCCTGTTTTTTGATGTCCCTCAGGGGCTCTTTTTAAAAACTCTAAAGACAGGAAAATGTTCACCAAGGAAATGCAGAATTAGTTTCCATAAAAACAGTGGATAAATCTATATGTGCTTGGTGACATGTAAGGCATTGGTCCATTCAAACACTTCATGTGCTTAAATTGTCTTAATTCCACAAAATTTCTGTGGAAGTTTTTAGCTCTGCAGGGATCTAACTTCATTGGAAGATGTACATCTTTGCCCTTTTAGTTTTACACTGAAAAAGTGTAGTTTTTCAAGCAGAAACTTCAGTGAGCTATTTCTGGTTGCCAATGAATATAATTTTCTGCTGGTCTCTGCTAATTTTAATTAGAGGTGTACTGTGTCTAAAAATAGTGAGGTGACAGAGCTCCCACTTGGAATCTCTACAGACCTTTTGGTCACAGTATCTACAGTGTTGAACACTGATGTGACCCAGTCTATTCCAGTGGAAAGGGTGTTTGCCTCACATTTTGAGCTGTCCCAGATTAGAGATCCTTGTACACCTGGACCACAGGAGGAGAAATTTGAAATAACTTACATATGTGTAAAGTGATGTGAAGGGTATGGAGGGGAAGTGGCTGCTGTGGTTTTCCCAAGAGTTCACAGTTCTTTAATCTGTGGGATATATTTTCTGACTTGAATGTTCAGGGTCAGACCCAGATAACATTTGGATGAACTTTATTTAAAGGAAATAAATGGATGTGGCAAGTGATCAGCATTAGCTGGAGGTTATGTGAATTTGGGCTCAGGTTTGATTATGCCTCAGTATCTCAGAATTCTCAAGGGAAAAAATCCTGCTAGAGTTTGCTGGTGTGGTCCCAGTTCAGATCTTGGATAATTTAGCATCAATATTGGTGCTGGATGATGCCGTGTTGTTATTGCATTATTGTTTTATGGCGTTGCCACTTCTCTTTGAAATTCTGTATGACAACTTCTGGTATTTGAAAAATTTCCTGGTTTGGAAGGGGAGAAGCAAATGCACAACTTGCTGCATTTTCAAAGTCAGATAAGTATGGTTTACTCTTGTGTGGGTATTGTGGTTTGGGGTTTTTTTTTAATAACAATAATATAGAAGGGAACCTAAGGGGGGTAAGTTATCTTGTTTTGTCAGAAACTGTGGAAAAGAGCTTTAAGATAAATGATAATAGGATCCAGTGATTGCATTGCAGCTACGTACAAGATTACTATTAATTTGGTTTATTTTATATGGAAATCCCATTCATGGATTAGACATAACTTAGAATTAATTGTTTTAAGGGATTTGAAATGTAAATTCTTCTGTTCTAAATTAGTAGAATAATTGAAAAGAAACTATTTTTTCCAGAGGACTGCCTGAAGTGGCTAAATAAGTGCAAAGAGGCCAAAAAACATCACAACAAAACACCTGGGCCTCAAGGTGTGTGACAGACATAATAAAGGATGTGTAGTTATGATTTTTACATATACATATAAATTTTTGTCCATGTAATATTATTAATATATCACATTATTTATAATGTGGAAAAAAAGGTAAGATTTCTGGCTTGTGACTGGCTGAACATAGCTTCTGATATGGTTTTATGAAGCTCATGCAGAGCTGTGAAAAGTGAGATTATGATTTCATGAATGCTTTTAAGTAGGTTTGTTACTGCAGAGTGTTGTCCTGACCTTTGCTGTTGCCTGCACATTCCCAAACTTCACCTTTTTTTTTTTTTCTGGTTGTTACAAATATTTCTGTACCCATGAANAAACTTCAGTGAGCTATTTCTGGTTGCCAATGAATATAATTTTCTGCTGGTCTCTGCTAATTTTAATTAGAGGTGTACTGTGTCTAAAAATAGTGAGGTGACAGAGCTCCCACTTGGAATCTCTACAGACCTTTTGGTCACAGTATCTACAGTGTTGAACACTGATGTGACCCAGTCTATTCCAGTGGAAAGGGTGTTTGCCTCACATTTTGAGCTGTCCCAGATTAGAGATCCTTGTACACCTGGACCACAGGAGGAGAAATTTGAAATAACTTACATATGTGTAAAGTGATGTGAAGGGTATGGAGGGGAAGTGGCTGCTGTGGTTTTCCCAAGAGTTCACAGTTCTTTAATCTGTGGGATATATTTTCTGACTTGAATGTTCAGGGTCAGACCCAGATAACATTTGGATGAACTTTATTTAAAGGAAATAAATGGATGTGGCAAGTGATCAGCATTAGCTGGAGGTTATGTGAATTTGGGCTCAGGTTTGATTATGCCTCAGTATCTCAGAATTCTCAAGGGAAAAAATCCTGCTAGAGTTTGCTGGTGTGGTCCCAGTTCAGATCTTGGATAATTTAGCATCAATATTGGTGCTGGATGATGCCGTGTTGTTATTGCATTATTGTTTTATGGCGTTGCCACTTCTCTTTGAAATTCTGTATGACAACTTCTGGTATTTGAAAAATTTCCTGGTTTGGAAGGGGAGAAGCAAATGCACAACTTGCTGCATTTTCAAAGTCAGATAAGTATGGTTTACTCTTGTGTGGGTATTGTGGTTTGGGGTTTTTTTTTAATAACAATAATATAGAAGGGAACCTAAGGGGGGTAAGTTATCTTGTTTTGTCAGAAACTGTGGAAAAGAGCTTTAAGATAAATGATAATAGGATCCAGTGATTGCATTGCAGCTACGTACAAGATTACTATTAATTTGGTTTATTTTATATGGAAATCCCATTCATGGATTAGACATAACTTAGAATTAATTGTTTTAAGGGATTTGAAATGTAAATTCTTCTGTTCTATATTAGTAGAATAATTGAAAAGAAACTATTTTTTCCAGAGGACTGCCTGAAGTGGCTAAATAAGTGCAAAGAGGCCAAAAAACATCACAACAAAACACCTGGGCCTCAAGGTGTGTGACAGACATAATAAAGGATGTGTAGTTATGATTTTTACATATACATATAAATTTTTGTCCATGTAATATTATTAATATATCACATTATTTATAATGTGGAAAAAAAGGTAAGATTTCTGGCTTGTGACTGGCTGAACATAGCTTCTGATATGGTTTTATGAAGCTCATGCAGAGCTGTGAAAAGTGAGATTATGATTTCATGAATGCTTTTAAGTAGGTTTGTTACTGCAGAGTGTTGTCCTGACCTTTGCTGTTGCCTGCACATTCCCAAACTTCACCTTTTTTTTTTTTTCTGGTTGTTACAAATGTTTCTGTACCCATGAAGTGAATCAGGTTGGTTATCTACCAAATAGACCAACCTAAACTTTTTTCCTTAGGCCTGGTGTTTTGTTTTAACTTGGTCTGTGTGGTTGTGCCATGAATCTGAGCAGATGCTTTTTTGACTAGAAAAGGTAGTGTGTGTCCTTTCCCTTGGTAAGGAAGTGAGCAGCCCAAGGTGAGTGAAAGATGGTGTTCCATCTTTTGGCAGAAGTGCTGGTTTGTCCAGTCAGGGTCTGAACTTAGAGCCCAAGGGCTTCAAGTGGTGCTAACAAATGTTGATTTGAGTATATTTGTGCCCTCTGATTATTGTTGAGCTCGGGCTCATATGTAGTTTATTTCTTTTGGGGAACATAAATGTATTTTATTAGTGAGATTTGTTTTTGACTGTGGTGCTGTGCTTAATGTTGTGCAGTACATGGCCCCTGAATAGCAAAGGAAAGTTTGGGAAATAGTTATTCCATCCTCTAAACTGTGCAGGTCCCATCATAAATTGGGTCGAGGATTTAGTAATCAGGGAATTATGAGTTGACTTGATATTTGAGGGAACACTGATCACAGTTCTCTGTATATCTGAAGTGCAGAAGAGATATATGAAGGTGTACACACTTACCTACAAGTCTTGAAAAATTGCTGGTCAAAAGGCCTGTGAGACAGTGACTTTCTTAAAAAGACTTGGCCAATACCCAGGTCCCACTGGGCAAATCTGTCTCAGTAATTGCCTGAAAAAAGAAACAGGCCTTTCCTGTTCAAGAGCTCTAGCAGAGCAAAACTATTGACATAATCTAATGTAAGTATTTACTAATTTCTATTCTTGTCTGCTCTAGTGTATGCTCATGTCGTTATTGGTTAAAAACCTGAACTTCATGGTTGTAACTTAAAATCCTATTCTGTTTTGCTGTTTATCATAGTGGTTTTGCTGAATTCCTAACTTGGATGCTTTCCTATCTGGTACCTTCCAGTTGGGAAAAACATGGCTCTTTCAAGAGAGAGAGAAATAAAGAACTATTAGACTATAGACTTTCCTGACTTCTGTTAATAGATTGAGATTTTTTACTTCTCTGCACACCCTAATAGGTTTGTTATGCATTGGGAAAGGAGGTGTGAAATGTGTTAGCTGTAATGCCATTAGCTTTAGCATTCAGAATCCAAATTCCTACAAGGTTTGAGTGTTAGCTTGTGTGACTATCAGGTAGTCAGTATTTTCCCTGACTGCAAATCATTTGCCTTTTGTGAATGAAATACTTCATACAGACTGACAGAAGTCTGCTCTGCCATGTAAATTATGTTTTGTAACACACCGGGCTTGAGGTTTATTTTCATAAACCTAATGACACAGGCTAGATGTGATGACAAATACGCTTAGAGATGATTGTTTGTGGAGGAGATGATCTATTATTGCTTTTTGCTAGAGAAAGTATTACATTCTGAAGTGAAATTTTTGACTTCTCTGATGTTTTCTTTATTGTACTTGCCTGGATATGTTTACCCCAAAACGTAGAGTAGTACTAGGCTGAAGTGAGTTGGTTCAAATACCAGAGGCAATGTTGCTGTCATACTGAGCCATCTCCTCTGTCATTCGTTTGGGCTTGGGTTTTTTTTCCAGTTAGGATTAAGTTCCTAAATTGAGATTAGTTGCAAATAGTTGTGCTGATATTAGACTGAACTGGTGAGGAAAAAAAAGTATGTATTTAGTAGCCTAAAAACCTGTCCTCAGGTTAACACAGTAAAAAGAGGTGGCTGTCCTGAGGCTTTCATATTGCACCTGCTTCCTCACGGCCCTTCATCCTTGTTTGGTTTAACCCCCTCTATCATAGATTACATGCATAGAGTACAGGACTAGGAAATGATTCTGTTTTTAGCTGTGTAACATACTTTCCTACCTGGAAAAGGAGGACAGATAAGATCCTGTAATTTACCAGCTCTCTGTGCACTGTGAGTGCTGCTGCTGTCCAACGTCAACCTCTGGACAAGTCCTGAATTAGCCTTGTGTGACCTTGTGGCTTGGGCTGTGCATCCCCCTTCCAACCCTGGTGCTTGATAATACTGGTTAATAAATCTGTCTCTCCTGTGATTTGTGTGGTAAATGTGATCTCAGTGTTCCAAACTGATGCTTTTGAGCATGACTTCAACTTGTTTTCTTGAGAACTTCTGTCATTAGCCCTGGGACTTCAGCAATAACAATTACTGATATTGCCATAATCTTATGGTATGGAATGATGTGCTCTGTCATCAGCCAAATCTAATTTGAGAGCAGCAGCAGAGCAGGGGTTGTATGAAAGGCACAGGAATAGCAAATGAGCGCCGTAATTCAGCTTTACTTCGAGATTGCGTATAATAAGCCCATAAGGTTTAATTTTGGGCACTAGTTCTATATGGTGTATTTGAGTTAATATTTACAGCTATTTATAGAGGATAGCAAGTATGCAAGAGAGCAAGGGCAGATCTGAAACAGATGAACACGCTGCCTTTATGTAACTAACTCCTTTGTGTTATGAGGAAAAAAGGCAGCAAATGATTGCATATTGTTATCAAAAGGAACAAATACAAGGGATTTAACTATTATCCAGTAAGCTTCAAGTCAGCTTAATGGAGCTCTATACTGGAATTTTTTGTCTAATACACCGGTACTAAAGACTGCTAAATACCTGATTTTATACTAATTAAGGTCCAACTAATTGTCAGTGTGTTGATTTACTCCCCTTAGCTGGTGTGAAGTCGAATCTTGTATTGACAGTAGGGATATTTTTTCATGTACAAGCTTGTGCCTTCTCTGTGTCTTAATTACTTTTCTATTCTGATGCATTTGGAGTAAAGGCTCCAAGGTCAGGAGGACTTTCCTAAAACTGCTGAGAATCATCTCAAGTCTTCTCTTCTCTTAACTTTATTTGCTTTCTGATGTGATTAAGATGGGCATAGGCTAATAAGCATGGAAAAGCAAGGTATGTTGTGTACTTCAGCTGCAGGCAAAATTGGCTTTATTCTTTGTCATGTGCCTTAGTTGTACTGTCCAAAAGAGTTGTTTTTCTTTCTTTGACTTGATGCCTGGTTTAATTTTCGAAGTTATTTTCATGTTCTTCTTGCCCATTGTGCTGTGCTTCTTGATCTGGGTGCAAACTCAGAAGCATCAGCCTTCCCAGTAACACCCATGGCTCTCTTAAACCCCAAAACAGTACAGTATTTTCTTTTAGGGCAAGGGGCCCTTAAGTAATGCTTTGCTTCTGGTTGTGATCAGTAGCTTGTGCTGTTATGTTTAGGTCTTTCCTGTGCTAATAAAAGAAGCTAAAGCCAAGTCTCTATTTGAACCTTGGTGAAACTGGTTTTAATACTCTGTCAGAGGTCAGTTGTAGCCTTAAAATAGGGTGAAATTTACTTTCTACAAACAGAATCTCTAGGTTAACTTATGTATGTGGTAACTTTTAGAAATGTGGTGTAACTGTGTGTCTGTTCTCCGTGCTGCCAGGGATGAGGGGAGACTCGTACTTCTTTGGAATGCGGGGCCTCGGTCACTATGGCTGCATCCCAGAGGATGGAGGACAGTTCTTGCTCTACTCTATAAATGGAGACAGCAGCATAAAGAGATGTTTTGCAGAGGAAGATTTTCATGAAATAATTGATTTCAACGATCTCCCGAATTCTCTCTTTGCCTGCAACGTTCACCAGTCCGTGTTTGAAGATGAGGACAGTAAGGTATGGTGTCAGTTTCCATGTTTTCTATGCAAGAGAATCCTGTGCTCTGTATTTATTTATTGCACTCACTGAAAAAGTTTGTTCTGTCTTGTGCAAAGAAACTGGATCACAAATAGGATTTCTTCTTAAGGTGACGACAACACTCTGCCATGATGTTTATTTCAACAGTTTAGAAGCCTTTTTGTCAGCTGAGGCCAACAAAAAATGGGTTTCTTCAGATTTGCAGAGTACTGAAAGGCAGGTTCATGTCTTCATGGCAACCATAGCTGCAGTGATGGTGGTGATGGCAAAGTTAAACATGTGTTGGTTGCTCCCCCTTGCTGATCACATACCACTGTGATGGGGGGCTGCCTTTCTGTATTTGTCACAGAATAAGAAAATTGTTTAGGTTAGAAGAGACCTCTGAGATTACCAAATACAGCCATTAACCCAGTACTGCCAAGTCCACCACTAAGCCGTGTCCCCAAGTGCCACATCCACAAATCTTTTAAATGCCCCCAGGGATGGTGACTCAACCACTTCCATGGGCAGTCGGGTCCAATGCTTGATGACCCTTTCAGTGAAGAAATTTTTCCTTATATCCAATCTAAATTTTCCCTGCCTTGGGATGACACTCTGGTGTCAATCTCTGTGTTGTACTCTCTGGAACACCTGGTTTTGGAAGCATGTCGGCGAGATTGTTTGGATCTGCTTGCATGCTTCCACAAGGTTCAGAAGAATTTGTTATTTTGGCTTTGCACTACCTCCAGGTAATAAAGCTGCCTTTAGATCCAGGCTGGCCCTAGAGATAGCCCAGGGCTAATCCACGCCTGGTCCATACAGCTAGGTATGATCTGTGGCAATAATAAATCTGATTTGGGTCCTGAAGAGATCATAGAGTTAAAGTTTTGAAAATTCACTGTATTTCACTCCTGGCTTATCTGGAGGATATCGGTGCTGAATGCTATTCTTAGCACCATAAACAGGAAGAAATCTGTCTCAGTTAAATCAAGAGTCTACATAGTGTCCTTGGATTGCTTAATATCACAAATGCCGGGCTTGCCTGTACAATTGCAGACTTCTTCACTGGAAATGCATGATACCAACAAACGCTATGTTTACACAAAACTATGAGGTGCCCAAGGGGTTTGTGGAACCAAAAATTTTAAGGTGGTTCTGTTCCTCGCAGTTTTTAACTGTTGTGTACAATCTGAACATTTTCACCAGTACCTTCCTGTGGTCACCAGGCCGTGTTCTCAGTCAGCCTGTCCCTTTCTGAATTCCCAGCTCCCTTAACTAGAACCAATGTGCTTGTTCAGCATGACTGGCTACTACTGTTTTCTTAATTTTTCTGGATGTTTTAGTTAATTTTCCCTGGTGATTAAAGACATTTCACTATTAGTTTACTATGAGAAACAATATTTCCTGAGAACCACAGTGTTCCTTTCTGTGGATGTTTCCTGTCTTAAACTGGGGGCTCTTTGCATATGTAAGACTACCCATAAGTTACTGTGTCTGTAGTGTATCTGTACCATCTGCTTACAAAAGGTACTGTTTCTCACTTGACATCTATGGAGTTGTTTCCCTGTCAAACCCTTGTGAAT
>VYZS01034717.1:3758-19984 GCA_013400695.1 Neodrepanis coruscans
AATAAGATAGCAAGACACTAACACCTTATAACCAGCATTTGTTAACATTGTTGGTTGCAGTACTTACAGAACAAAGGGATCAGAGATCCTTCCCCTGTACCCTTGCCATTTTCACCAGTTTTTATCTTTTCCTGTTTCTTAAACTCCTTACTCAGAACTTGTCTATATTGTAAACTTGAAGGTCAGAGCTCTTACTCTTCAAAAATTAACCCATATTAAGGGCAAATTAAGTGTTTGATTTGGTTGTTGTGTACAGATGTTATATTTATTGAAAGCCAAGACATTAGTGAGGATATTCAAGTTTGGTTTCCCCATTGTTAAAGTATGTGCTGGTTTAACATCACATATATGGCATCCAACAAGCTGCAGTAACAGCTTTTTCACTGTAACACTGAACCAAGAGCAAAACCACCAGCAGAGAAACTGAGCATATTTGGATAGTACTTATCCTCTATCAACCTAAAAGCTATTGCTTCTTGTATCCATTCCTTCTAGGAACAAATTCCTTACTCTTCTGCCTTCTCTGTGATCCTCCACTTATTTCTGTAAGTGTTATTTTTTTAGACGCAAGATACTACATCAGTTGTACTGCAACACAACCTGTACTGTGGCACAAGGCAAGCACATTCTTATACTCTACAGCCCTAATTTATGAGGTACAAAAAACTGGACTATTTCATCTGCCAGTAACTGTCAAATTCCTTTATATCAGGCTACTTGCAAACATACAGTGCAAGCATTTCTTCATCTTGGAAAGAAGCCTGAGTTCATCAATTAAGGACCTAATCATAAGAACTCCCGACAGCCATATTCAGAGGAGAGCTGAAATCTGATTTTTATCTGAAATGATGCACTAAACCAATGAAATGTTGATAAAATCTTTTAATTTTTTTAAGGGAAAACAAGTAAACTCAAAAAATAATTTAGTCAGCGAGTAGTTTTTCTGCAAGTATCGGCAACAGTTCTTATTAAAAGGGCTATACAAATAGTAATTTAAAAGATGTTAATTCAAAACCATCAAAAAGGGAGGAAATGCCCTTTGCTTTGTTTCACATGGTTTTTGCTATTTTCTGTGACAAATATGGATATAGGTTACCAACACGAAACCAGGAATAGCATTCTGAGCAAAAATCTCCTCCTTTCTTCAGATGTTGATTGTGTAGAGATGTTAATAGAGAGCAATTGCTGCATAATTTTTTTTTTTTTTGTAAAAGACTCTTCTGGCTGTTCACCTTCATGCCCCAACATCAGAGGCTGTAGCTGGATATCTGTAGCAATACAGTTTGTTGTCTGCACCTCCACTCAGTAACAACTGATGAGAGAAGAAAACTGTGATTAATATCAGAAGTAAGCAAAGTAAGTACACAATTTTTCTTCCCTCTGAAGACATAAAAAGAAGTAATGAATGATGAACAGTTAATGCATGCCTAAAACCCAGAATCAAAGTGCACAAACAACTTTGTCTCTTACTGTCTTTAAATTAGAAGCAAAAGTTTTCTAGGAAAGTGGCTAAAGTTTTTCCTGACTTTTATTGACAACAGGAGCCATACTGAGGATCTTGAATATTACAAAAATGGAGGGGTTTTTTACATTTTAAATATGTGTGTACTACTAAATGTAGCACAAAACTTTGCTATAGAGGATTATATAGCTTCCCCTTGTACATGTACTGCCACGCCCCAGCTGCCACTTCATGCTGCTGCTTTAGTCTCCATGGCAGAAAATGGCACCCTGGAACATGTATTTTCTCAGTGAGGTGCAGTGGTGTTCTTGTGTCTCTCCTTGTTTGGAACAACAGTATGACACTCACTCAATGCTACAGAGATTCAGCTCCTCCCCTACTCAGGAGCGTGGGGACACACTGTGCATGTGACAGTAACACCCAGTTATCAACCACAGCACAACCCAAACTTCCTGTTCTCTTCTATCTTTAAGCATAAAGAAAACAACAGTCCATGACTGCTTTTAGCCTTCTTCCTAACCACCATGAATATAAATTTAGTAACTTCATCTTCAGAATCTTACCCCTGCTTCTGTCCAGTCCACACACAAAACCTTGTCTTCATGAGCAGCCAAGTCGTAGAGAGGAGCTTTACAACTATTAAAAAACAGGTATTTACAGTCACACATTTGAATTTACATGAGCAATAACAGAACAGAACTGGTCCCTGGAAGAAATACTATGACAAAGCTATCAAACAGATATGGGCAAGCAATTATAAACACTTCGAGAGAGTACAGCTCTCTACCATCTGTGATGTTTTCTCTTCTTTTTTCCAGAGCTGATCACTTTAGTATTATTCTCTCCTACACCCCAAAGAGCAAAGCACAGGAGCATTTTTCCATCTGCTTGCAAGCTACCTTGAGAGTGACATTTAATCGTTTTTTTGGAACAGTTTATTATACAGTTTCTTTCTTCCATGTGTGGATGCTGCTCAACTGTGCGTGTTTTCCAGAAAAGCCACTTACATCTCCTGAATGCAAACTACTTCACTGCTTGGAAATTTGTGATGAAAGGACTGATAAGCATATTAAGTGAAACTTCACACTGTTAGGCTCTTTGCTTAGAAAGCGGATGTATTTTGTTCCTTTAGAGGGTGTGGTTACCAGATCACCTGCTGATCCTAATCTCAGCCTTTCTTGTGTCACCAAACACTGCTGTGACTGCCAGGTAAATCCATGTTGGAACACCAGATGTTAAGCCACAGGCCCCCTAAGTAGACTACAAGTAATTTTCTCCCTTTTATTATATGCTTGAATCCCCAAACCTAGGGGATTTTCACAGATGCCACAGGAGCTTCTAATGAATGTCTCCAACTGCTTTTGTTATTCTATGAGAGCAGCTCACCCTGTAACCTTACGTGCCTTTGAACAGCAACAAAAAACGCAGGTTTGTTTTACCTCCTTGTGTCCCAAAGCTTCACAATGTTGTCCAGAGAACCAGAGATCAACTGATGCTCATGGGTTGGTGACCACTTCACAGATGTCACCCAGCCTGTGTGAGAAGTCAGAGACAGGAGAACCAAGGAACCATCTGGACAGAAAAAGAGGAAAAAAACCCTGGATATCAGGAGATGCAAACAGTGTACAAAATCCAGCGAGAAAAGCAGTCAGCAGCTTACTTGTGTTCAAGTTAAAATTTTCTCCCACCAGTAATTTTAACTTCAAAAGTCAAAGCAAACTTTAAAGAAAGTGAACAAAAATGTACAGCACACAAGTTCTGTGGAAGGTAAAACCCTCCAAAAACAACCACCAAACAAAAAAAAACCCCAACCCCCCTCAAAACATCTTTTCCTGTCCCAAAACTCTCAAAACGTTTTTTTAAAAAGTAAACAAAAAATGCTTTTATTAACAACATATAAGATGCTAATAAAATCTGTTTACTTGTTTAGCTTCTGTAAATCTAAACATTGTTTACTAATGGTGACCTCCCACTACCTGAAGGGAGCCTACAGGATAAAGACTGTTTATAAGACAGGACAAAGATGAATGGCTTTGAATTTGAGAGTGGGTTTAGATTAGGTATTAGGAAGAAATTCTTCACTGTGAGGGTGGTGAGGCACTGGAACAGGTTGACCAGAGAAGTTGTGGATGCCCCATCCCTGGATGTGTTCAAGGCCAGGCTGGATGGGGCTCTGAGGAACCTGTTCTAGTGGAAGGTGTCCCTGTCTATCACAGGGATAATCTTAAGGTCCCTTCTAACCCCAACTATTCTATGATTCTATTCCATGAAGCATGTCCATGAAAATAGGTCTGGTAGGCTCAGTGATAATATCCACAATCTTATCTGTCTAAGTGACTACTACTTCACTTTCATGATTGTCTGCCCAAACTAACTGTGAACCTTACAAAAAAAAAAACCAAAACAAAAAATGCTCAGTCCTGCAACTGCAGGAAACCATAAGGTCAGTTAGATTTCTAAATTACTAGGTAAGAAATCAAAAGATGTCTCCCACCAGGTTAGAGAACACAGATGTCATCTTTGTATTTAATAAAATTTCCTAAATGGCTGGTTTTGAGCAGAAGGACCAGAAAAGAGTTTGTGAGAGGTCTCCCAACAGGAAAAAGTTCTGATTTGGAAAAATAACTTGGAGACCATGCATGTTTTCAGCTCACCTTTGCTGCGAGGATCCCACAGTCTAATATGTCTGTCAGTGCTTCCTGTCGCCAGACGACGACAGAGTGGTGAGAAGGTGACAGAATTAAACACTTTGTTTCCTGTCTGTCAGAAAAGAAAACAGTAACTAAGAGAAGAGCTACTATTTTTGCACAACTTTTTTTCAGAGTTGGACTTCAGCTGAGCCTATAGACAAAAGATAAATCTCACCAAAGTAGACTTGACATCTCCAGTCTCAGCATCCCAGAGTTTAATGGTGTGGTCCCACGATGCACTGCAAATCTCTTCAGCATCTACCCACAGCACAGAGGAGACAGCTTCTGTGTGGCCAGAGAGGGTTGCCAGGGGAGTCTAGAATTTAATGGTGACAGATTTGATTGAATATCATCAAGAAATCTATTCTGTCAACAAGTAAAGATGTGTCTGATTAGCCTGAAAAACATCAACAGTTTTCATATAGTCATTTTTAACAATGAGAAGTTTTGCATGGTCACACTTCTAAAGAAAATTCCTGGACAAACCTGAAGCTCATCTTACCCTTGTTAGCCCCAACTGTTCAGTTTTCTGCTTCTTCCGTGGTCTGTTAACTGCTTCTTCCATTTCATCCTCTTCATCTGTAGGTACTGTGACAGAAGACAGGCAGGCTTGAGACAGAGGTTTCTGAATTCCATCTCCATGTGAGTAATTATGCAATCCCCCCACATTTACAGTGTTTACGAACATAATTTAAATAACCATGTCTGAAATTGTGTAATTAGCCAAAGCAGTAGCTTAATACAGCGACATACAGCCTTACAACTTACATCTTACCTGCAGACCAGATCTTCAACATCTTATCCCAAGACCCACTGCAGAACTGTGTGAACAGAAACGTTTTGTTAGAAGTTGATCAAGACAGACCTGCTTGAAAAATGAACCAAGGGTTTGTAACACAAATAAAGAACAGGGCTGAGCTCCTAAAAAAAAAAGGCTGACATGGATAAAATTACTTTTTACCTCCTTTGTAGGAAAAATATCTACTAAATATCTTGTTTTCTTCAGCACCAAAAGGTTTTACTTTAACCGGTCCAATAGAGTCAAGCTGGGAGTAATGACTCCACCTTTGGTGTGAGTGCTCATGACTGAATTCCTAGATGCAGGGAAAGAGCCCCTTTACCACCTGCTTTTTCTGAGTACTACGCTGGAAATTTTTTTCCCCACCAAAACCACACTGAAAATTTAGGTCAAATTTGAAAATTATTCATTATAACACAAAATTCACATGTATTTGAAGTAAAATATACTTTAAACATTTAACTTGTTTTCCTACCTAAATGATTCATGGCTCAGCACTGATATAGCACTCCTAATTCTCAATAACCACCATTTATAAGACTGGAAACCTATCAGCGTCAGTCAGAAAAACGTGATGACGAGTACCTATGCTGGGACAAAAAGATGATTTTTGAGATATGGGCTGCTAACATCCCAAAAAACAAAGGTTTCTTTCCCAGGGTCACTCACTTTGGTTTTTGTACAATCCACAGCTATGGACTCTACACTCCCAGCATGTCCTCTGCAGCAGTGAAGAGGTTTCACTTTGTTTTTCTCCACATTCCACTCCCATAGCAGGATAGTTTGGTCCATAGAAGCACTGAGTAACAGGCATGATAAACTGTCTGAGGAAGAAAAAAGTTATGCTCACACCCAATTCAAGTCTTCCACAGTCTTTATAGTCTATAATTATTCTAATCAGAGAAGAAATAGCAGATGTATAGAAACTCATATGTATTTCAGTTTACATCATGTTACCCCGCAAGTGTAATTAATACAGATACCAGTATTTGCTAATGAAGACTGCAAGGTGGATAGACAAGGTACCTATAAAAGTAATTATATCTATCATGTTAAAGGACTGTTTTATCCACACCATGACTTCATTTCTAACACCAGCGACAGAGATTTAAACAATTATAGCATTTATATAATTAAATATTCATGGCTGAGGAATGCTGACATTTCTCCCCCAGTAAATCCAACTATTGCTTCTCTCCTAATACATACACTGACCTTGCTTCACCCATGCCACATCCTTCACCACTTCTGTGTGCCCAGCTATTGTCACAATGGATTTTCCTTCCAAAGACCAGACTCGAGCAGTCTGATCATAGCAGCCAGTTAATATCCTGCCGGACGCAGAAATTGAAACATCATTGTCTTGAAGACCAACAGTGTTTTTACCAAAAAAACCTCAATCAGAGACTTCAAAAAATATTAGCACAATAATTGGTTTAAAAAGAAAGAGTTGAAAAAGTAAAAAAAAATTTTTTTGTTACAGACCAAAGCTTCATTAAAGACTACAAGTGAGAGGTCAGGAGTATGGACAAAAAAGAAAAGCAGTGAGAGTACTACATGTTCTGGTAGGTAAGGCTTAAAATTGCCTATATAATTTACATAAAATTTAATTTGTTGTTTGTAGTATGTTACTAGGGGTTTTCAAAGTGTTTTCAAATCATTACGTAATATACGAACATCACCTGCTTGATTGGAAAATGAGTGTGAAAACAGTAGAAAAAGACAATTATGGTGGTTTGGCTTTTTTTAAAGAAAAGCTCTGCATAAAGGTCCACCGTTCTTTTTGTTGCTAATGAGTATCACATTAGAAGTCAAGGGTTTGAATGAAAGAGATGAGGAAATCTTGCTGCTCTTTAAGAGAGAGGACAGTGAACAGCACTTGTTTTCTTTGTTTGTATTAGCAGTATCTCTTGATCAGAGGCTCCAACTGTTTTGTACTTGTGTTACAGTCATTGTCAGTGAACTGCCTACAAAAGCAAGCAGCTGACTGACTTGTCAGGTGAAAAAAACAGAACAAACAGAACAGAGCAAAGAGGGGAAAAACCCACCCATCATAATAACAAAGTGTGAATACCACTCCATTTGATACATGGAAGAAAAGGAATAAGCAAAACAAAACTTATTGGCTTAGTGTGGTACCATTCTTCAGTGGCTTGAACAGAACTGATCCAGTCATCATGGAAGATGCATTCTTCTGGCTGAGGGGCCATATATTTCTCCACATACTCTATTTCCACCACTTCTTCCTGAGCTCACAGATAAAATACTTATTTAGTACTGTTTTGTTTTTTCAGTCAATAACAGTAAAATTAAACTGCAGTGTGGTGCAAACATGCAAGTCTATTAAGTAAAGATCTTTGGCTCTCTAGTCCTTTGCCACATTAGTCTTTAGAAAAAAGTGTGAGTTATATTTCTTTACATATTTTTATCAAATTACTGTTAATAGCAACCTGGAAGTAAAAGCAAGTAATTTCACTCTTCTTGAATTCCCCTTCTTCTGTATTTACCCATGCAAAACTGGTGTCTAAAACACTTCACAACATTTTCTAGAGGTAATATTAACCTCCTCCATTATCCCCCAATGTAAGAGACAAAAATGTATCAATGATGAACTAACGAGACAAGAATTTCCCCTCTGAACTGTATATAGACAACAGTGTTCCTTGCACTGCTCAGTCCTGTAGTCTCTAATCACTTTGCAGTTCAGAATGCATTTAAAAATACAGGGAGTTCTCGTGGGAAAGTCAGAAAAGAAGTAACACTGAGCAAAGAAATCTGTCTGGGCAGGATGACAGTGTACTACCTAGACCAGACTGAAGTAAACTTGCTATGTCTGTTCTACTGCCCAAAATGGGAGAAGCTGAATCTGACTTACTGTGGAGATATTTTCCATTTCCATGTGTGTGACCAGTGGCATTCGCAAGAACTGGCCATTGATAAGGAAGTCAAATTCCACATATTTGTGATCCTCTGAAATGAATAAGGAAAAGTCTGTTTTCAGTTGTCACTGTTTATTTGACACCATCAAGAATAGCATCAATTTGTGACTGGTTCAGAATGGAGCAAGCAAGAAGTTAAAACCAAACCAGCCCTCCTCCCCCAACAAAACAGTGGGCAGGCCATGAATTCCAAAGGGTTATTTAAGAGAAAGAAAATTTGCTGTTGGGTTTCAAGGAGTTAAGTTTGCCTCTTCCTGTAGTTCGTCTGCAGTTATGTGTAACCAAACCCCAGTGGTGCTTCCTTACTGCTCTGTATGGATCTGGCCTCTGTTAGTCTACATCTCTGTTACTACCAAAGCCCAGCATTTGTGGCAGCACCAGTAAAACCTTAAGAATTGGTGGCCCTTTGTAATGGCACAGTTGACAAAGGCCCCACACTTTGGCAGAAGGACTGCACTGTGTACTAGTTTTCTGTTCAAGGTTGTCTGCAATTCCACGGGTTAAAAGCAACTTGCAGAAGTTGCAACTTGCAGAAGTCCCAAGAAGCAGGAAGAGGTACCACTGGTCCAGTTTCTTATGGATAATGGCATTTATCAACAGCATTGCACAGATGTCTTTCCCCCAAAAATCCTTCAAGTCGGTCAGGCCCATTTCAGCACCGACAGAATGGCTGAGCTTTTCTCAAAGGCTTTCATGAAAACCAGACCTTTGTTTCCCTTAGTGCTTGTGCCAGGCTTTGGGAAACGCTTTCCTTCCCCTCTGCGGTGGCAGCCCGGCCTTTGGCGCTGGGCTCTCCCAGCCTTTGGAGCACGGATTGCCCCCAGCCCCGGGATCCCCCCGGATCAGGTTCCAGGAGCGCCCCCAGGCAGGGCCGGCTCAGGCGGACTCGGTCCCGGCAGCTCCTGACAGCCCGGGCGCTCCCGGCCCGACCGGGATCCCGGGATCCCCAACCCGAACCGCTCCCGCCGCGATACCCACCGTGCGCTGCCGCCAGCAGCTTGTTGATGAGCTGGCTGAGGTCGCTGATCTCGGCGGCCGCGGGCACCGAGAAGGGCACATCCTCCACGGCGAACCTGTGGGCACAGCGCGCCGTTACCGCCTCGGCCTCACCCGCGCCCCGAACCACCCGCGCCCCGGCAGGGGCGGCCCCTCACCTGCGGTTCTCGGTGCGGAACCGCGCCGTGAGCTGCGCCATCGCCGCCGCTGCTGNGAGGGGCAGGGACCAGGGATGGAGAGGCAGGGACCGGGAATGAAGGGGCGCGGACCGGGAGTGCGGCCCCTCCTGCTCCCCGCAGGGCAGGGCAGGGTCTCGTTCCGAGGGTTCGCTCCCGTGCGGGCGCTGTCCCCGGGCCGGGGGAGCCGCTCCCTCCCCGGGGGTCGCTGCGGGGACGGGCTGTGCTTCTGTCGAGCGACACCGCCACAGCAAAGTGTCCGCTCACAGGAATGAACCCAACGCGCGGTGGACTTTAAAAGAAGCTGCGAGGGAGTTTCTACTTTGGGAGAGGGATGCTCTTGTGCGAGGAGCTGCTGGATGCTTGGGTTACGCATAATTTTTTTCCCCACCTATTTGACAGTCACTCGTGGCCTCTCGTGAGCAGTGGGGCTTTGCCCGGGTGGTGACTGCACTAGCTGGAGTGGGCAGTTGTGATTCTTGTTTTGTGAGGCTCTGGAATCTCTTCTGTTTTTTAAGCGATACTTCAAAGATCTAACGTTGTGTATCCTCCAGTTACTGGGGATATCTGTACAAAACTGACTTGAGAAAGCCCCACATCTTCTGTGCATTCTGAACAGCATCTGCCTGCTTTTCTGTGCCAGAGAGAAGCTAAATCTCAAACCTGATACAAATTAATGTAGAGCTGATCGTAACTCCTTTGCTTGAGAGTATCACTGTGCCCTAATTTCCCGCCGATATGTTTTACTGCAATCCATGCTCCTGGGAATTCATGCCACTGTGAACGGTTGCAGAGAAATGCCCTGCAGGGAACTTTTCCAAGAGAGCCTGTTTAATTGTTGTAAACTATGCAATTATCTTAAATCTTTTTAGGAAATCTTTGGAATATTTAATGGAAAAGCCCAAAAAGATTGATGGCAAAGCATTCAGCTGTGTATATTTCCTGTCAAGAACTATAAGCAAGACCTGCATAAAGTGCTCACTATGGTTATCGTGTTTGCTTGTACTGGGAGTTTCTGTGGCTTTCTTTGTAGAATTGAACCAAGGATAACAATGGCCATAGATTTCCCTTTATTTTGAGCAAAGTGCTTCCCAAATGAAGGCAGGGTGAAGGAAGTAGTGCTGATGTGTTAAAAAGTGTGAACCCCTGAGTTGGAAACTTCTGATTTAGCTGTCCTGTTTGGGGACATATTTATATGACTGTAAGATTAATAATGATCTGTGTATATATCTGTAGAAGCATATTTCTTTAGGACAAAAAATAATAATCTTGGATTGTGATTGCACAGCACTCAAGTTAATGAAGCCTGGATGGTTAAACCATGAAGTTCATTGTAGGGGTGATGTGGTGCCAGTGGTTTGCCTGGGTTAGAACGGTGATTAGACAAGGTCACGGGGCAAAACTGTACCCCAGGGATGTTTTTAAACAAGTATAAAAGTCCAGGTATATCTGGACTGCTTATAAAAAGAAGTTAGTTAAATACCACAATGTATTTACCCTACTGTTGTACTTTTTTCCCTGAGCTTTGTTATTAACCATTCTTAGATGTTGGGTACTCAGGCCTTTGGGTTGTCCCAGCACAGCTGTCCTTGTGTTCTGTGGTTGGGTTCCAGCATGCTCAGAGTGTGTGCCATTGGTATCTCTGGAACAAACCTGTTCAGTTTATCTCGAAGAACCAAATGTCCTGCTTTAGTAAAACTGCCATGTCTTTTTCACATCTTCGAACTGAGAGGAAATGGTTGAGTGATGATGAAGTCTAGTTTTGTGGATTTTGTTTTTTTTTCATTTGCTGCTAATGTACTTCAGGCATTGTAACTGAAACATTTCTTAATTGTTTTCAGATCCAAAGCTCCAAAATGTTTGGTAAACATGAGGTAACTTCATTTGGAACTTGGTTTGGAATGTCATCACTTGAAAATCGAATGGAAAAATAAATCTGCTTTAGATTAAAGTATTAATATATTGAGCATATGAGCAGCTTAACTTCTCAATGTTACTGGTATCAGCAGGATGCTTTATTCAGCTTCAAAAGCCAAGGAGATGTGGATTTACTTTGCCTGTGTCCTTTGTATCTTTGCAAAGCAGCATAAATTTATTCTTTCAGGGTTATATGGTTCTTTTCAAGTGACTTTCTATCATTTTATGTTCTGCTTACTAAAACTGTAAATGGTTGAAATACCACAGCCAAGAAGGTTGATCTTGAGGAATGTCCTTATGAGGTGTGGTGAAGGAGATACAGCTGGTAGGAGTCATGTGCTAATATGATGCAGTCTGAGATAAATACTGAAGGGAAGAATCCTGAATACCTTTGACCCTCCTTCATCCCAAACTGAAGGAATTAAGTTTTCTTTTATTCAGTTGGGTGTTATTATGTGCGTAGTCTAATATATGTGTACTCTTGTAACATAGGAACCAAGTTAATTGTCATTTTGTGTCGTTGCTTGTGAATGTTTGGGGTTGCTTTAAAGGGTGTACTCTGTGTGTGAGAGCATTATCCTGTGGATAATGCCCACTTGTAGGTTTGTAGTGGGCGAATGAGCTCCTTAAACCTTTCTTTGGGATAGGAGATGGATCTCTGAAGTGCTGGGAGCTGTGGCTTTTTGTTTATCATCACATGATTGATGGCAAATTTTATTTCAGTTTTGATGCTTTTCCTGCCCAAAGCATACTGCTGTAGACTAACAATGGTAATTTGATTTCATTTATATGTTGTTCTATAACCCTTTAAAACAAATGTAATTTACTTCAAGATGTCTGCATGAGGGAGTTGTGTAATGAAAATCCTGTCTTTTGATTATGGAAGTAGGTGACTAATGTATTTGTGTGCTTTGCTGGCATGTGTTTAAATACCAAGTGTTCTCTAGATGTGTGTGGTTGTTAGTTCAGTGCTTGTGGACATATTTAGAAAAAATTGATGGGAGGGTGTGTGTGTGGTTTGTGTTTGTGTGTGCAATGATTAGTCAAGCAAATTTTCTTATATAAAAGGCTAAGCTGTACTCCTGGAGCAACACACTGAAATTTTTCTGCAGCGAGAAAGTGTCAAAGATTTCTTGAGGATTTTGCTGTCGGCTTGCAATGGCAAAGAAAACACCTGCAGCCATGTCTTAACAGAAGGCTGAAATAAACTTTTGTACTTTTTCAGGTCTCTTGTAATGGAAGAAAAAGGAGCTGACCATGACATTGTTATGGAAGGATCCAATGATTTGTTCATAGGGTACAACTGTGGTGGTACAGGAGAGTCAGAAACAAATGATCGGATTTTCCAGGTGAAGTACAAATGCTTTGTCCTTGTAGATGCTTCCTTTGCATCCTCTCTGATGAATTTAAAGTATGCTATTTCATCAATGCAGGGGGCTTTTTTTTTGCTTTATAGTAATACATTGTGCTTTTTAAATAAGTACAAAAGTTCCTTCCCTTGGATTGTTGTGCCATTCAGTTTTGAACTGCTCAATATCCAGATGTTACATGTAATTATTACAGTGCTGAAGAAATGTGTGTTTTATTGTGTTAAGAAAATCCTTTAAAAGAAGAATACTTGATGACATGTCTTGGAGTGGGAGAGGTTCAGAACACATAAAAATCAGGTCAAATTGCTTAGTGACCTAATGTGTCAAATAGAAGTCCAGGGACACAGGACATCTGTGTAAGTATTCAGGAAGAGGAGTCTTTCATTTATTTATTATCAAATATTGCCAGATATTCCTATTCAGGGAAGATTTCTGTGCATGAATGTCCTTCTGCAGAATGCTCTTTTAACATAAAATACCATTCAGGTAGTGATTTAGTAGTGTGCTTTTGGTCTCTGCATAATATCTTTAACACAACTAGTACAATTTATATTTTACAGCTTTTCTAGTGTATTTTACAGTAAACAGCTTCAGCACAGAAGACTTACATCTGCAGAATTTTTGACAAGGTTATTTAGCACAAATATGACTTTTATATAAAATTTAGAAACTTTTCCCCCATTCTTTGATCTGGAGTGTGTAAATTTTTGTACCAGAAACATCAGAATTGTTTGTGCAACAAAAGCTGCACGAAGTTGTTGTATCTCTTGCAGAGATATAACAAATTGCAGCCCTTCTTGCACTGGCCAAATGACAGCCTGACATGTTGTTGTACAGAGGGGCTGCCAATTTCCCATTACTTTTACATGCTTAATGTTTGTGTTGTCAGAGTTTCAACAAGACAGATATTTGTCCCTATGCACTTAAATTTAATGAAAATAGCATGTACTGTAAGACTTTGTTTCTGCAAACTTGATAAGAATAAGCTCTATTTTTTTAGATTTTGAAGATCTCATTCTTGGCCTTGTGCTGTACAATTCTTGGACTTGGAGGTTGTGGTTGTGTTTCTTCCGTGATAAAGAATTTAAAAAGTGTGTAGAGGTTTTTGTCTTCATAGCTAAATGCATGTATGTAAAGGCCAAGTACAATAGTATGCAGGATTTCAAGTCAAATCAAGTTGGTGAATGTTTTACAGTTTTGTTTCTGATACAAGTTCTCTCAGTTTCTGGGTGGACTTGTGATGTTTTAAAGTGACAAGTGGTTTTTGGGAGCAGATTTTGAGTGCAAGGGATTTTTTCTCCCCTTAGTAGAGAGTTTGTTCTTAAAAGCAGGAATATGAATACTTTTTCAGCATGGAAATGGAAAACAAAGGTAGAACTGCTAGGTTTAGCACTTGATCAGAAGGACTAGAGCTCTCTCTGAGTGTATGATGCAGCACACTGGTTTTAAGTGTTCTTTTCTCTCTTTTTTTTTTTTCTCCTAATAGAAGTTGCTACTCAAAGTACATTTAACTGTTTTTCCTCTGTGAAAGCATCTAACGTGCATGGATTCCAGGGATCCGTTGTGTGGCCAGAGGGACTCTCCCACAGCCTTGCCCATCACAGTCCAGCTCTCCGGCAGTTCATCATCGGCTGTGCCTGCGTGGCCCCAGGCACGGGCTCACCCTGCAGAGGAGTTCCCCCCGGGAGAGCAAACCAGGCAGCCTCTGTGTGAGCTGCAGCCCCCGGGAGGGCCCAGTGCCCCCGTGGTGAGTGTGTCTGAAAACTGGGCTGGTGGTGGGAGCTCTTTGAAGAACTGTCTTACATGGTGCTTGTTTGTTGTACAACAGCTGATTCAGACTTTAGCAACAAGGTGAAACTTTTCAGTGGTTCAGGTCATGTTCCAGTTGCCCTCCCTCAGGTAGGAAAATACTGTCTCCAGCCATTACTAATTTTATTGAACAATAACTTATGTCCTTTGTCAGTATCAGGCCTGGATGCTGTTGTGTGATGAGATCTCGTACTGCTGCTCCTTTGTCTATATTCCCTGGATAAGTCTCTTCCTGGTTTTAATGTAGGGATTGGAACGTTAGCAATAAACTCACCCATTATGTTTCACCTTCCCCCTCACCCCCTAGTTAATTTTCTGAAAACATTGCTTTGTAGTTTGTAACACCTATTTTGTAAAAAGATAACACTTCTACCTAGAGGGTTTGGTTGGTATGTATTGTGCTGTAACTAAAGACACTTCACCCATTTAAAGTGTAATAAATCAGAAACAAGAGGATATTTTACATTACTCTAGGTTTTATAACATTGTTGGGAACAAGTACTTTGTAGTTATGGAAAAATACATAATAAAAGGTTTTTACAATTCTAAGTAGTTTAACTTGTATTTTTTTAAGTCCTGAAGCTTTTTTTTCTCTCTGCTTTTGCATAAATTACTGCCCATAAAAAACAGTTTTTTAGAAGTAAAGGTCAAAATTGTTATGTGTTATGATTAATTCTTCTAGTCCATGAATGGGGTTACCGTGAATCCAACTATGAATGGCTTTCAGGTTTTGGTATCTTTGATAATAGTGTTGTTAGTTTCAGATAGGTGTTTAATTCATTGTAGAATCATGTAAGGTGGTGGGTTTTTTCCTTTCCTAATTCAGTTAAAGGGCTTTTTTAAAAAGGGGAAAGTAATTTTAAGAAAATGACAATAATTAGGCAGTTTTCTTATTATGTGAAATGAAGTTAATTTACAGGCCCTAATTCCAACCAAAATGTTTCCTGTACTGGGGATACTCAAAGCCAGTGGTGCTGCATGATCACCATACAAACTAGTGCCATTCATGCTTTTATGTGATTGCCTTACAGATGATTGTTGCCAGCCAGTCAGAAAATGGACAGGTGCTGCATGTCATTCCTTCTGCACAGCCAGGGGTGACACAAGTGATTATTCCTCAAGGTCAGCTTCTGGATGTGACCAGCACAGAGGGTGAGTCCCTGTGAGACTCGAGGTGGGAGTTCCTTTGACTAAGTGCATCCTGAATGATCTCTTTTTGAGCTCCTTGTTTGTATGTGTTTCCTTTCCTTAGTCAGTTATAAGATGAAATATATACTGAATCTGCTTTCTGATTATGAATCTGGCACCACACTTTCTGTTGGGCAAAAGCCTTGTGAAAGAAGAGCTATTATGTTCCTTTTCTGAAGGATATGTGATGGATAGATTGAGGTATCAAGCACAGATCTGTTTCTTGCCTTATTTACCATCAGTAACGGTATTTGTGCCTTCAGACAGCTGTATTCTCAGCTTCATATTTTCACTATCTGTTTTCTTCATTTTGAAGGAAGTAATTAATTCCTCTAAAGCAAGTAGAACATTAATTCTTTTGTTCCAGAGTGATGATGCATCTTTTGTGAAACCAGGAATAAATTCCCTAAGTAGATATTCAGTTTCCAGTGAAGGAAAATGAGATGTAACTTTTACTTTGTTGCAATGTGTTAATTGTCAGATTTAAGTACGTGGGGAGTTGCCCAACTAGAAGCACAAATGTTAAGGTTTTCTCTAGGAAACAGACATACTGAAATCTAAAAGCATCATTTGTCTGCAAGCCTTGCTGGATGCCAAAATGCTGTGTACTCGTTTGCATTCACCGAATAAAACTGACAACCACGTGATCACATTTTGTTGATCTC
Organism: Neodrepanis coruscans; assembly: GCA_013400695.1. Classification (NCBI taxonomy): domain Eukaryota; kingdom Metazoa; phylum Chordata; class Aves; order Passeriformes; family Philepittidae; genus Neodrepanis; species Neodrepanis coruscans. Next base: position 19,770 of record VYZS01034717.1, read on the forward strand.
TCTTAAGTTTTTTTTAAACTGTTTTTTCATTTTCTCTATAAAATTCTCAAAATGTGAGCACTGGCTAACTGCTCCTGTGGAGTGATAGCTGAAATGTAAGACTAGGGACGTGATGCTGGGTGGATAGGAGAAAGGTTTGGTATTCAAGTCATGATCTAGCCCTTTTCACTTACATCTGGAATATAGTTTCATGACCTTGCACTGAAAGACTTGTT